>JAOWBN010195877.1:0-15248 GCA_028565015.1 Pinguicula moranensis
AAAAGCTCCTTTTTTCAAAAGACCTTTTCAAAAGTTACTTCTGCATAAGCACAAGAACTTGCAAACACCCACTAAATCAGTTTAGATTTGGTATAAACGTTCAAATATTACTGTGAAAATATTAGAATAGTCAAATTTATTTATCATCTTTTTGAAATTATCTTATTATCAATATTACACATTCCGAAGTTAATACAAAGACAATAATTTTTTAGCCAGTTTCATAATAACAAATGACAAATAAAATTATAGACCAACAAATTGAACTATAAAAAAATAATTATATTAAAGAATTATAAAAATAATATATATTATTCAATTTAATCAATAAATATTTAATTATGTTGATAAACTTTCATGAATGTAGTCTAGGTGGTCACCATTATATAATTTTACAGGTCTTCCCCCGTTGATAAACTCCGAGAGCAATGTTTTTTACTGTCCTTTGAACTAAACATCTTGGGCATGAAACATTCAATGTTTTTTTTTGGGTGATTTTAGTGTTCGAAATTATTTTGGCTTGATTGTCAATGGTATTGCTTAAAACACAATTAGAAAACTAAACAACAGGCAGCTGAAGGAAAAAAGAATTGGTGACGCAATTTTGCTTTGTGATATATTTTAAAAAATAAATAAATCAATAGAGATAAAGTCGTATGGTTGGCGTATAGGATTAAATTAAGATTTGTTTTTATTTTATTATTTACAAAACCGTTTTATACTGTTAAAATTGTGAGACCTTCTCGATCCTTCTAAGTTCTACGCGTGTCTGATACTCGTGATGGTGTGAGAGCATGATTTGAGAAAATTTAAAAAAATTAATTTATAAAAAGTACGGTATATTTGCAAAAATTACGATGTTACATAAAAAAAAAATTATAATAATATTTTTAAATTTGACAAATATCCAAAAAAAAAAAAAATATATCCAGTATATTCCGGGCATAAACCTTGTAAATTCGTGAGCGCAGCATTTCTCACCATATAAATAGCGGTCGCTGCCCAGACTGATTTCTTTTTTATCCAATCATCCCAGTCTGCGGCTGAAACTTTTGTATTGTTTGTGTATTTCATTGTAATTTCGATTCCAATTGAAGCAATGGCGACGAAGAAGAGCGTAGGATCACTCAAGGAATCCGATCTCAAGGGAAAGAGAGTGTTCGTCAGAGTGGATCTGAATGTTCCCTTGGATGATAACTTCAATATTACCGATGATACGAGAATTAGGGCCGCCGTTCCTACTATCAAGTACTTGATCGATAATGGATCTAAAGTCATTCTATCCAGTCACCTCGTATGTGTTTTAAGATTTTTTGTTTTGTTTTGATTTATCGAACGAAATGGAATGGTCAACGAATTCTTTTGTTTTAATTACAGTTCTGAGGTTGGGATTTGATTGATTCTTTGTAGGTTGATTCATAATTGGATGCATGCTGGGCAATTTGTTTATCTTTTGCTCGATAACTTGGTTTCTGATCGTTTATGATGCTTTAGGAGTTATTACACTAGAAATGTTCAGATACTTCGTGATTGCTTGTAGTTTGGGTTTTAGTGAGTTTGAAACGCCAAAGGAAATTTCTGCTCGCTGTTTTTTCATTCGTGTATTGTTTGTTGCTTGCCTTGTAATATCCGTTCCAGTTTTATATTGCTAGTGTTGTTGGAATAAAAGTTTCTGGGGCGTCCTTGCATTGCTGAATTTGTTTAACCTCAGTAGATGCTCGGTTTACTGTTTGTAATTTATTATAGTCCATTACTTAGTGTGCTTAAAATTCTTCTTTTGATGTGTGGTGTCTTAGGGTCGTCCGAAGGGTGTCACACCAAAGTATAGTTTGAAGCCCCTTGTTGGTAGACTCTCTGATCTTCTTGGAGTTGAGGTAAGCATAATAGGGATCTGCATTTATGACTGAGATGTCTTTCACTTGTCTAACTTCCAAATTAACATTAGGTCAAGATTGCCAACGACTGTATCGGTGAGGAGGTTGAGAACCTGGTGGCTACCTTGCCTGAGGGCGGAGTCCTCCTCCTTGAGAATGTCAGATTTCACAAAGAAGAGGAGAAGAATGATCCTGAGTTTGCCAAAAAGCTTGCGTCGCTTGCGGACTTGTATGTCAATGATGCCTTTGGAACTGCACATAGAGCTCATGCTTCCACTGAGGGGGTTGCCAAGTACTTAAAGCCTGCTGTTGCTGGATTCCTTATGCAGAAGGTCCGTTGATATTCTAGGCGTTTTACCCCATTTTGAAGGCTGCTGTTATCTTTTTCTGTTTAGTAGAAATGTTTGTTCAGAACACTGCACTGCCCAGGAGCGCTCATTATTTTCGTTATTATGGCTTCTTGCGGATTGAGTAATCAGATACTCTCTAAAGGTTTTTAGGCTATAACTTGGCTTATTCTAGCTAAAACAGTGACCCTTTGCTTCTACTTCCTATTTTATTATGTGCCTTCCTGAGTATAATTAGCCTTTCTATTTTTCTCTTTCAGGAACTTGATTATTTGGTTGGTGCCGTGGGCAATCCAAAGAAACCATTTGCTGCGATTGTTGGTGGTTCAAAAGTATCTTCTAAGATTGGTGTTATAGAGTCACTATTAGAGAAGGTAGACCTCCTCTTGCTTGGTGGAGGTATGATTTTTACGTTCTACAAGGCCCAAGGACTTGCTGTAGGATCCTCACTTGTGGAGGCCGATAAACTTGATCTTGCGACTTCACTCATTGAAAAAGCGAAGACTAAGGGTGTGTCTCTGTTGCTACCTTCAGATGTGGTTATTGCCAACAAGTTCGCTGCTGATGCTGACAGCAAGGTCTGTATAATCACTTCACAGACTAATATCATTACTTCAAGTTAGTTCCACAAAAAACTTTCTTCATCACTGTACTATGTTTCGTTGTAGATTGTGAAGGCATCTGAAATTCCCGATGGCTGGATGGGGTTGGATATTGGTCCAGATAGTATCAAATCCTTTAACGAAGCTCTGGACACAACCAAGACAGTCATCTGGAACGGACCTATGGGTGTTTTCGAGTTCGATAAGTTTGCAGCTGGAACAGAGGTACATTATCAGATAAATTCAATTTTTCACCATCTCTACCATGACATCTAAGTAATTACTCTCTCTTCAGGCAATAGCTAAGAAACTAGCAGAACTCAGTGACAAGGGAGTTACAACAATCATCGGCGGAGGTGACTCCGTTGCTGCTGTCGAGAAGGTTGGTCTGGCTGAGAAGATGAGCCACATCTCAACCGGAGGGGGAGCCAGCTTGGAACTGCTCGAGGGGAAACCACTGCCTGGAGTTCTTGCTCTAGATGATGCTTAAGAAAATCACTTCTGCTACTGTTGATTTTCTTTTCTCAGTTTCTTCAGTTGTTTGTTTCTAACTGGACGTAAAACGAACGAATAAGAGAGCTAGCCGCGAATCCAATGTGACTTTTTTTGGATGGGGGCTTGTTTCCTTGCGGCTATTTTATGTTGAAACAGATCATGTATGTTGCTGATTAATGACTTCATAGTCTGCCTGAGTTTTCGTTGTGTCAAGGGCGGACCCAGAAAAAAATATTATGGGGGGCTAAATTTTTTTTTTTTATATCTGGTATATATATTTTTAAAGTGATTATAAGAAATTATTTTAGGGAATGAATGATTGATATTGGAGTCTAATATAAGTTGAACGGAAGGTGCGGGGTGTCAGCTCCTTGGTTTGGGCCAATTTTTTTTGAAAATCATCAAAAATTTAATAAAAAATTCAATAAAATTATTAAAATACAATTAAAATTTAAAAAAAATTATTTTTTTGAATTAATAAAATAGGGTAGTGTAGGGATAACCCCAGGGGTGGGGAGGACCAGGGCCCCTGGGTACGCCCTTGTTGTGTGTAGTATAAACTATAAATGCATAATTAATTAGCATTTTTTTTCCCGTGTGCGTTTTCGGTTTTGAACTGACGAAGAACACGACTTGTCGGTGTGTCAAAGGCGCGTACTTAAAAGAGGCGTGGACAGGGTAAAATTACACACGTGACCTTATGCTTTTGTTTGAAATAAAACATAAAATTAAAAAAAGAAAAAGAAAAAGAAAAAGGAAGTAAAAAATTGAAACAGAGAAAAAGTGAAATTTCGATCGCGATGGGACTCGAACCCACAATCTCCCGCTCCGGAGGCGAGCGCCTTATCCATTAGGCCACGCGATCCTGTTTCTAGTGTAACGCGAACTATGCTTTATTAATATATGTCAACGTTTGTCATTATCCAACAAAACTGCTGTTCAATTTCCCTCATCAGCATCACCAAAACTTTGCTCATGAAAAGGAGGAAGAAATGGAATCCTTGATCTTGTATCGATACAACACCCTCTTCTTCTTGAATATCCCATTCTCCACTTTGATCACCAGCTTCCCGGTTTACGAAAGTGTTGCGAATCGGTTCGTCTTGCCAGCTTATTTTCCGGCCCTGATCCTTCATCTGTTGGCACAAATTCCTCTTCATAGAATACATCCCAACCTACTATGGTTAGATCCCATGTCATCATTACCTGTTAGTTCATCATATTTTAATGCCTAGAATATAGAGAAGTAAGTGTTGATTCACCTACTGGTACTGTCTTGCTCCAGCTCTAACAATGACTTCAGAAGGAGAATCATATGTTGAGAACTCTGTGTCATTCTCCCTTTGTAGTCCCCCGTAGCAAGCCGGGATTTCGCTTGCTGCGATGTGCCTGCTGTTAGCACCATGGAAAAACCAACTAGGGAGAGAGGAGAAAGTTGCTTACTTGAGAAGAATTTTTTTGTGACCCTTGAAGGCCTACAGAAGATGTACTTGCTCTTGGTTCTTTGCGTCAAGAATGGTGATAAGATCGCGTTGAACGCATAACACTAGAAAGGAACATTGATTAAGATCTGCAAGTTGTTAACAATAACCATAATCTCAAGAACACCCTTTTTCAGGTTAAAGCAGAAATGAAACAAAAAGGACTTACATTTCTAGAAACAAATTCAGGGTAGTTGTACTGAAGAGTCTTCACTGCTCTTCTCACCGCGAGGCGAAGATCCTTCCTTGAAGGCATCGGGGTGTTCTTGAGATCGTTAACTTGCAGCAGAGTTGATATTCCAGCAGGTGCAAAATCAGAGTTTCTGTATTCCCTTCTCTAGCAACTGCAGTCTACATCTCAGAAACCTCTCTCTGCTCTCCTCTATGCCTAATGTCTTGTTATACATCTCTTCATTGGAAAACACACCATAAACATTGTAGCAAAAGGGATGACCTTTCTGATCCAATCCTTTCTTGTAACCAACTGAAATGTAATCCTCTCCAAAATCTTCCTCCATTATTGAATCCATCTTGTATTCCTTTCTCCACGTGAGAGTTTTCTTCAACATCTCAATGGCTTCCTGAGGTTTGTAGTCTCTTGCACTAAAGAACTTGGAGAGTAGCACGTTCGTTCGATTGTCAGCTTTGCTCGCAACACAGGGATTCCCTAAAGGGTAATGTCTTTGTCTATCTCCACTTCTGTGATGGGATTCTCTTGTTTGCCATTTTCTTCTTGTATGTGTGTTCATTTTCTTCTGATTCTTCTCCAACATGAACAGATTGATGGTGATGGCTTCCTCGAGTCGCATCCTCAGCTCGATTAACGCCTTCTTCCCGTGCTGTTTCAGATCAGAAAGCATCACATTCTTCTCTTCTCCTGCAGTTTTCTCCTCATTTTTTTTATATTCGAGGTATCCGGGATTCGAATGAATGTCCGACTATATTACGGGATTCCTTGTTGTGATCCTGTACGATGTCATCTCCTTTCCCATTAGCAGACATTCCAGAGTTTTCTGCAAATTCAACCAACAATTTTCAACAGTATGGATCTCTCTTTTCCTCTGGTTTCGTTTTGATGAATAATGAGATTGCAAAGAAAAACTGAAGCCATTGACAAGCAATGGATGTAGTGTACGAGGATATCAACGGGTTTGAGAGGTGGATATATTCTTGGTTCATTGACGGCCGTTGGATCAAAGGACATTCTACTTTTGGCAAAACGGTGTCTGTTATTACCGGCCAACAAGACATTGTATTTAACAGAACTGATCTTCGTAAAATAAATACCAAGAAGAACACAAGTCCAGAATTTTACTAAGGAAAATTTTGACGGCTTCTGGATCCAACATTCTCTTCACAACCAAGAACAACTACTAGACAAGTAAGATCATAGACTAAAACAGCGTCATCTGCATCTACTCTTGCACGGAGATGGCCACCGGGGTGTCGGGATTCGCTCCCCATTCCGTCCAAGATCCATCGTAAACTGCGACATCCGTCTTCCCCAGCCGATGCAAACCCTGAAACAAATGTTATTGTCTTCAATCCATCATGATGAATATATCAGATAGGGGTGAATCAAATCCTCGTAATCCATGGCCTACTGATATTGAGTGTATGTGTTCATTAGTACTGATATTGCCAGTTGTAGGAAGAAAGAAATAGATGGACTCACAGATGCTAGAATGCATGCGGTTACACCAGTGCCACATGATGTTACGATAGGGAGGTCCAGTGAGATTTCTGCATACGAAAAAGTTAGAAGTCGAGGTTCTTGAATTTGAAATACTAATGCTAATAATGGACTAGATCAAAATGGCTTTATTGAATTCCAGCGCTTCAATTAAGAAAGGTGTTAAAATCTATACATCAAATGATGCAATGCATCTTAGATTGCAACGAAAACAACCTCTTTATATAATTATAAGGATAATACTGCGTACATCTGACCCCGTACCCCAACTTAATTGGGAATACAATGGATAGGTTGTGGTTATGGTACATAATGTTGTAGTTGCTCGTTTATATAAAATGAAAATGGTGTCAAAAGTTGAGGTCATCGCCTTTTGAACCATGCTTTTATGCTAAATCCAAGGCTTGTTACAACAAGTTATGAATGCAGGATGACACAGTATGTCTAACCTTCCTGTTCAAATATCTTCTTTAACTCCTCTGCCGGTAAGAGGGTCTGAGAGTCGTCCAGCATCTGCAGCATGACACAGAATTTCATGGAAAAGACAAGTTATGGTCATCAAAACCTCTCGTCTGAAAACGAAGTGCAAGTATTTATGCAGAAGGGAAAAGTAATAAGAGAAAAGAAGTTTGTTTACATAGAGTTCAATGCTCAAATTTATCTTGCTAGATCACTGATACATGAACACGGTAAGGGCGTGGAGTGTGAAAAAAAGATAGTGTAATAGATAAGATAGAGATTTTTTCTTACCTCTCAAAGTATATGTAACTTACGAAAATCAAGAACTTCAGAATGTTAGGACAATGGATCACAAGTAACTGGGGAAACTGAGAAGTTTTATGGAAAACCTTGTACCTGGCCAAAAGGAATGCATTTGCTCCCAGGAACATGACCACTTCTTATCCCCTTTCTAGGCTCCCGCGCAACTCCATCAAATCTGTTAAAGAAAACAAATGTCAACTGATTGAAACGCCATTTATACTGATAGATGTGGTATTTTATCGGAATTGGGAAAAAAGTATTTATTTTGCGGATACATCCATCAATTTCAAATTGCAAACATGTCCTAGAATCAGGCGCACGAGAGTAAAACCGAAGCTAATACTCTTGGATATCCAGTATGAAAAGAAAGATTCGTTAATGAGATACCTAGCTTTTGAGCGAGCATCCAAATGCTGATGGGTTTGCTCCTCAATATTTTTCTTAACCTGAAAACTTTCACATAATCAATATAGTTCCACTGAATTATCGACCCCCCCGAGGACAGAACTTAACCATCTTGGTATCAGATGCTTTGAAAGATGCAATATGAGCGAGCACACAACAATCCTGAACAAATGATGAGTTGTATCTTATCCTTTAATGTTACAAGATTCAGGTATTTATTCAATTGATATTGGATATTTCGCCCCAGCTGCCTATTAGTAATACCAACAAGTATAGCATATATCCAACACCACCATGCTCATAGTAGACGGTTGGACATTCTCCAAGAAACGGGTCAAAATACAAATCATATTTCCTACTTCATAGCTGCATAAGGAAAAATGAAACCCGAGCGAAAATGAGACCTGTTCAAGCGACCAGACTAGGTGAGGCTGGAAGCTGGTCTGGAAGGTTGTTGGTCCAACCTGCAGAAATAAAAGGGGGGAATTTTATTCTCCAAACAACTGAAGAACTAAAAGAAAAAAAAATGCTGATACTGAATGATAAATGCAAGACCTCATCTAACTGGGTGTTAATGTAGAAGTCAGACAAAACTAGCTAGGAGCTGAGGCATAACAACTTACACGTTGCCCTTTGTAAACTTTCTCTACTGCCTCACTGGCAGCACTAGCTTTCAAGATAGCATCACTTGAAGCACTTGATTCGACATCAAAACCTGAAGCACGCCATCTTGGTAGACCTCCATCCAGAATCCAAATCCTTTCATGCCCAAACACTCGAAACATCCTGTATTTTGAATCAAGTTTGTTAGTATAAATATTCTAAACAATAACAAGAAGATAAAACTAGTAAACTTTTGACATTATCACTTATCAATTTTGAAATGTCAATACTCACCACCAAACGCGAGCGGAACTGAAAATTCCCTTTCCATCATAAACAACAATTCTATCTTTATTCTCAATGCCAAGTGCTGATGCAGCAGCAACAAAGGCTTCTTCTGATGGCAACATATGTGGCAACTGCAGAAAATATTAATCATGATAAATGTTTTTAGATGTTTTCACATGCAAATGTATAACATTGATGTACATATACACTTACAAGAGAACCACAGAATCACAAAAATAAGTGAATAGAGATCTTCAAGTTAAAAATACTTCCAAAACTGAGGAAAATAAGTTAGCGCTATGTCATACTTAAGTATACAGCAGGAATTTAGTTCAAGGGAACTACTCACTTGTATTCACAAAGAGAGAATCTTACATTGGTAGCTCGATCGGATATTCCATCAACGTCAAAGAAAAGTGCACCAGGAATATGGGCGACCTATCCTCAAATGTAAAAAAAGAGTCTTAGAATATAGTAAAAGCAAATAGACTTTGAGACATGAAAGATCCAGATCATGTGACCTTCAGGTGAAAATCCAGTACAGAAGTTTTGAAAGAAAGTATAAGAAGAGGTAACTAGAGCTAAAAGGACAAACGTTTTTTGAAGCTTGTTGTGCTGACAAGCAAGAAATACTCAAAAGTTCCGAACAAAGAGGCTAAGTGATCAGGACCTGATACTCTTGAAGTGGATTTCTTTGTTCATCTGGCATGTACCAGGATGCATCAAGCACCTGAAAATAATGAATGCAAATTCATCTTTTAATTGCAGTTAATAAAGATATGAAAGTGCAAAAAAGGTACAAATACTGAATTCAAATAACCAGGAAATAATAGATTGTAAAGCATCCGTAGGACAGGAAAAAATCATAAACTAAAACTAAAAGACTAATGGAGAGACTGAGTCAATGTTCGTCTGACTGTCTGAGTAAGCTGAGACTCACCAGTACATGGACTGCTAGCTTAATCATGCAGCATAAGTGAACAAAAGTGACAGGTAAAAAATACCTTTTCTGGAATCATCACTCTATATGAAAACCAAGTCGCGGTGGAGATGTTACATATGATTGAAAATAAAATATACATCTACATTCTAAGAGACCAGGCCATCATTATTCAATTCAGTTAGACATTATTGAAGTTGTTACCTTTACATCAGGTTCTCGTAAGTTTGCGTGGAGCCAGTCCACAGAGACAACAGGCTCACTGGTTGACACAGATTGCAAAGAGAATGAAGCTTGCGATGCAACTGCTGCTGAAGACATATTACAGCAAGTGTAGCCTAGAGGTTTCTGTGCTATATGGGAAATCTGCCTTGAGTGCAAAGGCCAATTCTGCAAAGAAAATGAATTGAATGTTAAAGACAGAAATTAGTAACATACATGATTCCCAGGCATAGAGCCTCAATAGGTTAATTCAAATGTGTGCAACTAACATATCCAGTAACATGCAATAAATTTTCAAGATAGCTCTAAAGGGTACCAACTGAAAGTCATCACCGAATAAGATAACAGCACATTGTAGTACCTAACTTCCACTAATGATCTCAGTAACAATGCCTTAAGTTCAATAAGATTTGAGGAATTTGTGTCATCAACAACCTGAATCCAACAGCACAGTGAACTACATTGAATACTACCAGTTGCTTACTCAGTAACACTAAAGGGTCTTATGATCACACCGAGAATTATCCTCCATCCTTAACAGATAGTATGATCGATTACGACTATCTTATAAGCTTTCCAAAGTATATAAAACATACGCGCTATACCAAATTGAGACCATTTTTTAATCCATTACCACATGAAACCCAAATTAACAATTAAATTCGCAATCCCACGAAGAAATATAAGGAAAAAGTAAACTCCCCAAAAAACATGAACACCATGGAGGAAAAAACAGCAACATTTTTTACATGAAGAAACAAAAAAAAAAGTTCTAATCTTTCAATCAAAGCCATCAAAGATAAGTAAAACAACAGCAGGCGACGCAGAACTCACGGCAGCAAAAACCTGAACTTTCTGTAAGAGCGAAGAAGATGAAGGAAAATATTGAACAGCGCGATGACCAAAGAGCATATTTGACAAAACGGTGGACGCCATTACTACTAGTAATGATAAATACGGACAAAACTTTATCCCAATAATTTGTAAGAGACAAGAGTTATTTTTTGGGTTCTCCACAGATGTCCTCTTCTTCAACCTACGTGTTCCTACGGAAATTGGAGAAAATGGGTTTTGTAAATTACGTATTGGATTCTTTGATTCCAACGGCAATTGCAAACTGAATCTACCACCTTAAATCCCCACAGCTCTGGAGCTGTGTATAAGAAGAAGCCCTGTAGTCTGTCAGCAAGCAAGCTTTGTTATTATACTATTCGTGACTTGATTGGAAATTTCTAGGACCACATTCAGGTGAAAGGGAGCTTTCTTTGTAATAATGAATGAATTTATATTTTAATAATTATCATAGGGAAAATTTAAATTTTCTTACCAAAAACTTTCAATTGTAATTCAAGTTTAAAATTTATGGCAACAATAATTTAAAAATTTACTAGATCCCATTTATATTTATAAATCAATTTATCATGCAACAAACATGGATATTATTTTAGGGATGGAGCCAAGATTTTGAATCGTGGAGAATAATAGAAGGATGCCGTCGGGGGAGCAATACATTAAAAATTGGGGAAGGGGATGATCGTCCTTTAACCCAAGGGCGGATCTAAAAAAAAATTAGGGGGGCCAAGAAAAAATTTTAGGGGGAATTTTTTTTTATTTTATTTTTTGGGGGAGGGGGTTAATAATATTTTTTACAAGTATATTTAAAAAAATTTGAGACTCAAAATGCATTCTTTGAATGAAATCGTATTAAAATTTGGTTCAAACTCATTAAAAATATATTTAAATTTTTTTAGGCCCAACCTCCATCCTGTTCAGATGCAATAGAATTTTCGCTTATTAAAAATAAGCATCAATAGTAATATTTGATGATCATCCTAAAAATGAGTGTTTAAAGTTAACACTATTTGTTCATAATTTGATGAGAATACAATTTTAATCAAATATGTTCTATGGTTTTAGCCCATGATCGGTTCCAGCTGTAGATCGTACTAAATTATAATTAATTTGATTTAACATATGATTTTAATGAATATATATTAATATGAAATATATTAATATTATTTTGGGCTTCTTGGCGAAATTGTAATTTGTAAGGCAGTAGCAAAAATTATATTTCGGCCAGCAAAGACCAATTGTAAGTTCATGGGCTCAGCCCAATTATAAGCCCATGTGTATTGAGGGTGAAGACTGAAGAGTGTCGAATTCACAGTCTCGTTCTTCTTCAACAAGAAACCTCGCAACAAAACTCTTGGCTCCAAAAGTTCGTTTGACAGATTTGCTGAAGATACTTGAAATCGCTTTCGGTTCGCTTCCAATTTGTAAGAGCATATTAGTCTTTACTGATCTTCTTGTTCGATGTAACCTAGAAATGCTGTGTTTATGTTGGTATTTTTCTAATTTGCATGTGATTTATGGTTTTTAAATTGTTGCTGTTTCATTTCCCCTAAATCATGTATCTAGCTCCGTGCTTTGAATAAGATCATTTCTAGTAAGGCAAAGGCGGAGCGAATGTGCATTTTTTCTTGTTCAAATTCTAGTTATAATGGTGGGGTTTGAAGCTTAGACGGGTTATTGTTGATCTAGGGATCTTAATAAACAATGCTAATTAAGCCTCAGAAGGTTCAGTACTTTATCTATGATGGCTCAAATTGAGCTGAATTCGGTATTCCCATGGTATGGAAATATGCCTTATTTTTTTCTTATATCCTTTTCAGTTCATTCTTCAAGAGTGCTAACGTTTGATCAAGAAATCAATGGGTGATAGTCAGTACTCTTTCTCCCTGACCACCTTCAGGTATGCATAGGATAGGCGGTGCAAAGGTAAGAATTGGGTTTCTTTTGCCATAAATTTTGACATCATAGTTTGATTTTTATAACTGTTGATGCAGCCCGTCGGGTAAGCTCGTGCAGATTGAACATGCTTTGACTGCTGTTGGATCTGGTCAAACATCGTTAGGAATTAAAGGTAATTTTTGCCTTTGTCTCAGCAGAAATCTTTTATTTGATTCCAGCAAGATATTGGGAATGGAACAGCTTTAATAGATAATTGGCTCATATATGTTTTAGATAAGGAAATGATCTAGTTTATAGAAGCATTTGTTTTTTATACATATATTTGTTATTGATTTAGAGTTTGGACAAAGTAAATATCTACTAGTAAAGTTGCATATCACAATGTAATGAAACCATTTACATAAATAAAAAGTAATGTTTATTTGTTCCTTGGACGAGAAAGCTCTGCTTATATTTTTCTCTGGTTGCTCACAGCTGCAAACGGTGTTGTTATTGCTACGGAGAAGAAATTGCCATCTATTTTGGTTGATGAGACGTCTGTAAGTGACTTATTGGTTTCCAGCTCAGTGTTTGCAATAATACTTTCTTATGGTTGTGATAATGGAAAGGTGCCTTGGTTGGTTATAATCACTTATCTCGGCCTTTCAATTGCTCTCATGTCTTTGTGATTCTATTGGGAAGTCGAATGCACTATGTTTTTTTGTGTGACATCTTTTTATGATGTTTGCAGCTTTTTCTTATTTTTTCCCTTTCCAACTTCACTGATTTATCTTATTTTCTGCAAGTTTGTGGTGATTCTCTTTCTCATATATGTTGATTTTACTCCCTGAACCTGTTAGATAATTAGTATTAATTGGTTGTTGATATCTCATTCACTACTTGTAGGTGCAAAAGATTCAGATTTTAACTCCAAACATTGGAGTTGTTTACAGGTTGACTTCTGTTTGTTAATCTATTGTATTCTGTGCCATGAGCATTCCGTTAATGTAATTCCAACTGAATTTGGGAGAGGGATAAGAGTGGAAGATTAGTTGGTTCTAGTCCTGATGGTATTTAGTGTCAGTAGTTATTTAAACTCTGTTGTGTCTTGAGTTGAAGCTTGGTGCCGTTTGCATGATAAAACCCGTCACAGACGCTCTTAGATTTTCTCGCATGCACTCTTTTGCAGGAACTGTTGTTACAATTGAGTTCTTACATAGTCTGGCTATTCTTCTGTTTTGTGCAGTGGCATGGGACCTGATTCTCGAGTTTTGGTCCGTAAAAGCAGAAAGCAAGCTGAGCAGTATTACAAGCTTTACAAAGTATTATTTTTACTCTGGCCTATTTGTCTCTGGCTCCATCAATATATAGGGTTTTTGAAATCATGTTTTTCGATATCTTTATTCAATTAGTGTAACTTTTCCGCTGCTCCTACTTATCATTTTAAAAATTATGCTTCGGATCCCTCTCCCTTGTTCTCTGAAGGCATAAGTTAATTGTCTCTGTTATGAACTCCGTACGTTTGCTCCATCTCAGTGTCATATGCTGAGAATGGATAGCTTATCGTTTGCAAATCTATACTGTTAGTTGACTTCTGGATCTGACTGAACAGGAACCAATTCCAGTTACTCAGTTGGTGAGGGAAACTGCAACTGTCATGCAGGAATTTACTCAATCAGGGTATGCATAGTTCTCAGCCCGTAATCATTTGGTAAAATTGCTTTATGGTTTGATTAATTTGAATGCCCAAATCTAAAGGTGTTGGGTCCTTCATAGCGGTAATTTGGCTCAACAAAGATGTGCTGACAAACTAGCTTTATATGCTTTTCTGATAGCCACTTCTTTAGACTTTTCGGATAGTCACTTTTTAGGTTTTTCTGATAGTCACTTCGTTTGGCTTTCTGATAGTGGTGTGAGGCCATTTGGTGTATCTCTCTTGGTGGCTGGTTTTGATGACAAGGGTCCACAGTTATATCAGGTACTCCGATGCAAATTTAGGATTTTGCTCATTTACTGTATATCAGGTACCCTAAAGCAAATTTAGGATTTTGCCCATTTACTGTTGAAGCTCATGCATTAGTCTTATGCGATCCACCTATTTAAAACCTCTTCAATTTGATAATGCTGTTTATGTTTTTCCTCACAATTTTTCTTGTAATCCCATAAAATTCTCAACAATTATCTGAGATGCCACTTCATTTTGTTTGTTCTATAGGTGGACCCTTCAGGCTCGTACTTTTCCTGGAAAGCTTCGGCTATGGGAAAGAACGTATCCAATGCAAAGACTTTCCTGGAAAAGAGGTGGGTTCTTTTTGGTTTTCACATGTTCAATTTTCCTTCTTTTTTGTTTACATGGTTCAAGTGAACATAACCTTATCAAAAAATCCAATTCTGCTTTTCCTTTTTTTGAACATTGATATGGAGTGATCTCTGCTGCACAAGTTATTAAGAGTTATTGAACTTTCTCAATTGTCGTATAGTCCTTCTGTTTGAATCATTTTCATCAATTATCAAGTAACATGAGTTTATTTCTTTGAGTATGCTGGTTTAGTTAAATTGTTCTACACTCTCAAGTTTCTTTCATTTTATATTATCACCCGTCTTTTGCAGGTACACCGAAGATATGGAAAGGTTTGCTCAATTTTGACAGTTCATACATTAATTCGATATGCATAACATATGCTTTCCGTTAAAACTTTGCTGCTGTAGCAACTCTTTGCTCATTTTCTTTCTTACCTTATTGTTCAGACATTATCGATGGTAAGCATATTATATGCACTTGGCCATATGAGACATTCCCAACTAT
>JAOWBN010195888.1:0-15246 GCA_028565015.1 Pinguicula moranensis
ATGTACGAGCCAGCCATGATGGCTACACAAATAGGTATACCTTTAATGTTAAAGGGAAGCCTATCACTCTTGTACCCTTTCCCCAAAACAAGTTTTGGAAGATCATATCAAGTAAAAAAAAAAAGAACAAAAGGCCAAGAGAGAAAAGATTGAAAAGAAAAAAGAGAGAATGAAAAAAGGAATTGAAAGAAAGAAAAAAAAAAAAGAGTATGATGGCCCAAAAGAGTGAGTTAAAGAGGTCCCTGATTTCTCAACAACCTCTTATCATACTTAGGTACAAAGAGGTCCATTTTAACACTAATGATCTGGCCGGTCAAGTATCGAGCAATGTTATCTCTCTTTTGCAGGAGTTCAAAGATGTAATGCCCGAGGAACTTCTCCATGGATTGCCACCCATTAGGGGCATTAAACATCAAATAGATTTTATTCTGGGATCCGCTCTACCAAATCGACCAGCATATAGGAGCAACCCCAAAGAAACAACGGACATGCAGCACAAAGTTGAAGAACTCTTGGCCAAGGGGCATGTGAGGGAGAGTTTGAGACCTTGTGTTGTAACTGCACTTTTGGTACCCAAAAAGTATGGATCATGGAGGATGTGCATAGACTGTAGGACCATCAACAATATAACAGTTAAGTATCATCATCCTAGCGCAAAACTTGATGACATGCTAGATGAGTTGAATGGAACATGCATATTTTCCCAAATTGATTTGAAAAGTGGATATCACTAAATTCGAATGAAAGAAGGTGATGAATGGAAGGCTGCTTTCAAAACAAAATATGAACTTTATGAATGGTTAGTTATGCCTTTTGGTTTAACAGATGCACCTAGCACATTCATGCGGTTGATGAATCATATCTTATGAGCTTTTCTAGGCAAATTTGTAGTTGTCTATTTCGATGACATATTGATTTATAGTAAGACTATGCATGAACATATTTTGCATCTAGATCTGTTCTTGAAGTACTTTGAAAAGAAAAACTATTTCCTAACCTTAAAAAGTGCACTTTTTGGTTAAGTGAAGCACCTTTACTTTCATTGATTGATTTCACTAAAACTTTTGAAATTGAATGTGATGCTTCGAGAGTGGGTATTGGAGCCGTACTTATGCAAGAAGGAAGACTTATTGCTTATTTTAGTGAGAAACTAAACAGAGCAGCCCTCAATACCCAACGTATGACAAATAAATGTACGCCTTGGTGCGAGCTCTAGGAACATGGCAACACCATTTGTGGCCTAAGGAATTTTTTATCCAAACGGATCATGAGTCCTTCAAGCACTTGAAGGGGCAACAAAAACTAAGCAGAAGGCATGCACGATGGGTGGAATTCATTGAGACATTTCCATATGTCATCAAATTCAAGAAAGGTAAGGAAAATATTGTTGTCGGCGCACTATCAAGAAGGTATGCTTTACTTGCCTTGTTAGATGCAAAATTGTTAGGATTTGAGCACATAAAAGATTTATATTCCCAAGATCTTGATTTTTGTAGTATGTATGTTGCTTGTGAACGTGTTGCTTTTAACAAGTATTTTCAGCATGAAGGCTTTTTATTTAGGGACAGCAAACTATGCATCCCTAAATGTTCGTTAAGGGAGTAACTTGTTTGGGAGGCACAGTGGGGAGGTTTAATGGGACACTTTGGAGTATCTAAAACTTTGAGCATGATATGAACATTTCTTTTGGCCTGGACTTAGGAAAGACGTAGAAAAACTTTGTGATATTTGCATAACTTGTAAACAAGCAAAATCCAAAGTAAAACCACATGGTTTTTAATACACCTCTACCTATTCTTAATGAACCATGGACTGACGTATCTATGGACTTCGTTTTAGGCTTGCCTAGATCTAAAAATGGGAAGGACTCAATATTTGTTGTAGTGGACCGTTTTTCTAAAATGGCTCATTTCATTGCTTGTCATAAATCAGATGATGCTTCAAATGTGGCTAACTTGTTTTTCAGGGAGATTGTTAGGCTACATGGTATGCCTAGAACCATTGTCTCGGATCGTGACACAAAGTTCTTAAGTTATTTTTGGAAAACCTTATGGGGAAAGTTGGGAACAAAACTACTATTTTCAACAACTTGTCATCCTCAAACAGATGGCCAAACTGAAGTAGTGAATAGAACTTTGTCAACTTTACTTCGAGCATTGATTGTTAAGAATCTGAAAACATGGGAAGAGTGTTTGCCCCATGTTGAATTTGCTTATAATAGAAGTGTACACTCAGCCACACATTATTCACCATTTGAGATTGTATATGGATTTAACCCTTTGTCTCCTCTTGATTTATCACCATTACCTATGAGTGAGAGAGTTAATCTAGATGGCAAGAAGAAGGCCGAAATAGTGAAAGCACTCCACAAAAAGGTAAGAAGCAACATTGAAAGGAGGACAGCCCAATACACTCATCAAGCTAACAAGGGGCAAAAAATTGTGTTTGAGCCGGGAGATGGGGTATGGTTACACCTTAAAGGAAAGATTCCCCAAGAAGAGGCAATCCAAGTTATTACCGAGGGGAGATGGACCCTTCCAAGTGATTGCATTTTCCATGTGAGTACAACGTAAGTGCTAGCTTCAATGTTTTTTATCTTTCTCCGTTTGATGCAGGATCTAATTTGAGGACAAATCATTTTAAAGAAGGAGGGAATGATGAGAAATCAGCTACACAACATGAACAAAAGCTAGTGGAGGAAGCTGGGAGAGCTAAATTTCAGCTGGAGGATGGAACCAAAGGAGCTGCAACCCACGGGAATCAGTTCAACAATAAGACATTAGCTTGGCCTAGTGGACGTATCACTAGAGATCAAGCTAAGAAGCTCAAAGAGTCACTTGCGGAAGTGGTGGCAGCTTGGTTAGCCACGGTTGATAGCTCAAGGGATGACTACTCCAAGTCCAATGAGCCACAAGTCTACCTAATAGCTCCTCAAGGAGATTGAAGATAGTGTCCAAGGGGTGTAACTCGACCAAATGGTCACTTCCCTTTCAATGGACACACCCATTCGCCAAAAGGCACATATGTTTTGAACAGTTGCAACCTTTCATGAATGGACGCACCTTTACACCAAGGGATGCACCTCTTCACCAAGAGTCACACCTTTTCACCAAGGGATGCACCTCTTCACCAAAGGACACATCCATTTATCAATGGACATACCTTTTCGAACACCCATGTCTTTTCAAACGAATGCATCTCTTAAAATCAATGCATCCGTTCATTAGTACCTTTTCATTTTGAACGTGTAAGAACCTATAAATAGGCCTCTCTTGAACTCATTTTACTTAGCTTTTGATGATTGAAAATAACGTGTGATGTGTGGTCCTCCTTTTTTTTTACAAACGCTCTTTGACTTATCTTTTCTTCACTTGAAGTTTAGTGGCGTCTACTTACGGTCTTATCCTTAGTTCTTGGTTGAGACAAGTTCTCTTCAGGGTTTCAATTGGTGGCGACCATTTTACTAACGTTACCTTGGTTCCCACCTCTTTCTAGGTGATGGGTCAAGTGTACAACAAACTCATTTTTACGGTCTTGGAATTTTGAACCACCAATCTTTGATATTGGGTTTTGTCATAATTTTTGGCAAGGTTCGTATCAAACAGTGTGCCGTCAGCAAACTGCAAGTGTGAGAGCTGGTTTTTTCTCTGCCAATTTCAATCCCCTGGAACAGGTTAAGGCTCATGGCCTTGTTGATCAGAACTAAAAGTTCTTTAGCAGCAACAAGATACAGCAAAGGAGAAATAGGATCACCTTGACGAAGACAACTTTTGGGGTAAATTCTTTGGTGGGGTTGCCATTAATGAGGATAAAGGAGTATGCAGATTCCAGTAGTTCTTTTGTCCACAAGATCCAGCTCTTAGGGAATCCCATTTCGTTCATTACATTTTGCAAGTAGATCCAATTAACTGTGTCAAAGGCCTTTTCAAAATTCACTTTCAAGATCATGGCCTATTTTTTGAGTTACTTCAGTTCATCGATTGCTTCATTAGCAATGAGGACACCATCTAGAAGTTTTTGGCCTTCCATGAAAGCCATTTGATTAGGAGGTATGATCTCATTCATAACAAGACATAGCCTCTTCTCTAGCGCCTTAGAGATGATTTTTGGTACAGCTCCAATCAGAGTTATGGGTCTGAAGTCATGAACATTAAAAGGGTTGGCTATCTTGGCCAGTTAGGAGATGTGTGCAGCATTGCTCCCTCGAGCCAGCTAGCAGTTCTTGCACTACTTAGAGTTTAGTGTCCATTTGTAAACAAGCATCCTCAATGTGTGACTATATCTCTTCACGAATATGTTTGCTTGAGGGCAAGCAAGGATTTAAGTTTGTGGATGTTAATTAGCCATTTTTATGCCTAACTAATGCAGACTATTTGAGTTTGATTTCGCTCAATATTGATAAGGGAACACACTTCTATATCCATATTTCCTTCTTTTGCAGTAACAACTCATTTAATGCTCACTGAGATCAAAAAAAGGAAAACAATCCCAAAAGCAGAGGTTCGGTACTATAAATTCAAGCATGACAACATCAACTCCTATTCCAAATAATCTTGCATGGTGGTACTTGTACACATTTAGCGTACACAAAACTCATCAAGAGGACAAATCTATCCTTTGATTGACTCCAAGCTTCCAATAGAAACTACTGGATGTGGTATATAAGGTACAAAAAAATCTTAGCCGAGAGAGCCGGAAGAGCGTACAAAAAGCAAGGGTTTAGGGATCACTTGTTTGTGAGCTCGTGCTCAAGGAAGGTTGATTTTGATTTTGTTGTTTACTATGATAAACTCAATATTTGTCATTCGTAGAATGGTTCTTGCCTTAAGCATGAGATAAGATTCTTTGTCTAGAGGCACAATTTATCCCTTGATGAACTCGGGAGAACGTAGAATGTTTATCTTATTTTGACACTAATCTTGTATTTGGTTTTGCTATTTTTCATACTCATCTATGTATGTTTGGAATGCATAGGTAGATGCACTAAAAGTAGTGGGAGGCCGAGAGGCATAGCAAAACCCACATCGATTGCTATAGCTTGAGAATGCCTATAGAATCGATGCTACTGTGTGAGGATTACCTGTGAGCAAAGTCTTTGGTTTTCTTAATGTGACATTCGAGAGGTATTCATTATTTAATCAAACAAGGGCATTCAGTCTCAAGCGAGATTTATGCCTTGGAAAGGAGAATCCGGTAGACACAACATTAGGAGCGAAGCATGATAGGCTAACTATGAACCTACCCGGGGAAGTCAAGTGGTGAAAGTGCGATCCCTGGGTGTTTCTATCCGCTGCATTTTTGCTAAACTTACCTTGTTGCACTTTACTTGTGTCCGTTCATGCATAGTTCTCCATTAAACCGGTAGATTAAAAACAATCTTTTTATCATTGATTCAAAGTGTAAGAAACCTGTCAATGTTAGTGTTTGTTAACGACAATCCTCAAAGTTCGACATCCTTCTTTTCACTGTATTACTTGTGTGACTTGTACACTTGCAAGTAGTAAGTGATTCAAGTATTTGCGCATCACACCACCAGCATTCTCAGATGAAACAATAAAGATACTGTGAAAAAAATGGAACAGGTTTGTACTAAAGAAAATCAGTATCCTAGTATGGAAACTAATACAAAATGGCTTGCCTATAAAGGCTAACTTGCAGGACAGACATGTCATTCCAGAAGGACAAGACATTATTTGCGCCTTTTGTCAGAGGGCAGATGAAACTGTGGAGCATCTATTCCATAACTGCAGTTTCACTATTGAAGTATGGGTGGCAATTAAGGAGTGGTTATTCAGGGAGGGTGCCCTACCAATCAGCAGTGCTCGAGGCCCAATAGTGTAGACCTTCATTGAATGTAAACCTGCAGGACCACAGCTGGAGGCTTGGACATCAATTTGGGAATCTATGATTTGGACAGTCTGGAAGAATAGAAACAACTACCACTTTCATAGGGGTTGAACCTAATACCATGAGTATATTCCTCACCATACAGAGGACAACTTGGCTATGGATAAAAGCATCAAGAGATGAGACTTTATTTCCAAACTCCACGTCAGAGTGGTTGTTACAACCAAAGACTTATATTACTTTCACTAAGCACAGAGCAGCTACAAATAATGGTCTTCAAAGTTAAGATTGATCAGTTCCCAGTCATCATCCAAAGTGTAAGGCTAAGTTGTGTACTAATCTCCATACAAAAAATGGGATTGATAGGTTGACAATCATGGCCTCTTACACAAGCTAACTCCTTATGTTTATAAGTTGATGGCAATGAACACTAGCAGAGTTGTGAACCAGCATCTATGGCCAAATAGACACCCCTTCAAAACAAGCTTAGTGGGAGGAAATACTTAGCATTTATGATAACAAACTAGATCAAAAATGATGTTTGATGGGTGACTTCAATGCAGTATTACATGAAAGGGAAAAAAGTGGATCTGCTCTCAACTCAAACACACAAGAAATTTCCTTATTTAGACATATTTTTGGTGAATGAAGTTGCATGATTTGCGTATGGAAAGAAGAAAGTTCACCTGGTACCTTAACTCCCTCAAAGTCATGAGTCCGTTAGACATATTTTGGTGAATGATGCATTGTTGGGAGAGGATGCTACATGGATACAATCTGGCTTGTCTAAAGATGACTCGGACCACTATCCAATGACACTTTGCTGCAAAATTTAGGACTGGGGGGCCTAAACCTCTAAGAGTTTTAGACTATTGGATGGAGGATCAGGATAACAATACTATGGTGAAACATGTACGGAAGTCCACAAATGTGAGGAGGTATGCCAGCTTCAAAATAAAAAACCAAAATCAAGATCCTGAAGCAGGCTATTAGAATCCAGAATCAGCAAGCACCTATAAACCTTGTGGCTGAACGAAAAAGATTATTATCACTCCTTGCAGCTAAAGAACTGGAAGTTGAACAAAACCACCTAATGCACTCTAGTGAAACTGAACAGAATGCACTGTTAAGTCTCAAACATGATCTGGATGCTACTACAAAACAACTGGACAACATATCGTATCAGAAATCAAGGATTAATTGGCTCAAGCTGGGGGATGCTAATACAGCTTACTTCCATAGATGGCTCAACAGGAACAGAAGGAAAAATGTCATCAATGGTATACAGGATTGTGGTATCTGGCTGGAAGATCCAGAGAAAATTAAAAACTACTTCAGACTACACTTCAAGGAAAGATATGATCAACTGGTCTAGGACTAGAAATCACAGCATAACCTTCACTAAACTATCAAGATAAGCTAAGTACTTCTTGGTCAGACCCTTTACAAAACAGGAAAAGCCCGGGCCCTGATGGGCTGAACTTCAGGTTTCTTGAGCATTTCTCTGTTAAAACCTGATATTTTTCAACTGCTCCTAGAATTTTATAGGAACTATAAGATGTCAAGAGGTAGCAACGCAGCTCATATATCCTTCATAGCCAAGACTGATTCTCTCTTGACAGCAGATGATTACAGACCTCTCACTTTAATTGGGCCCATGCCTAACATCATTGTCACAGTTCTAGCAATCATAATTTCCCATGGATGGAGGAAATAATTTGTCCAACTCAAATGGCCTTCTTGAAGGGGAAAAACTACTTGATGGTGTGTTGATTGCAAATGAAGTTGTTGATGAATTAAAGAAGCTGCACACACAGCCTTTCTCTTTAAAGGAGATTTTGAAAAACCTTTGGATACAGTTAATTGGCAATACCTTCAAGATGTAATGGTTCAGATGGCCTTTCCACAAAGCTGGATATGGTGGATAAAGGAATTGCTTGAAATTACTTCTACATCCGTCCTTATAAATGGTAGTCCCACCAAGGAGTTCTCTCCAATGAGAGGTCTAAGCCAAGGTGATCCATTTTCACCATTTATATACCTCATAGCTGATGAAGGCCTCTCCATCACGATTAGAAAGGCTACTAATATTCATAGATTTCAGGGAATTGAAATTGGCACGGACCAGATTCTACTTTTTTGGGGGCAGCACCAAGGATCAGAAGAGGGTAAACTAGATATCTTGGACCAAAGTAATAACCCCTCTATCAGAAGTAGGCTTAGGGGTTCACAATTTAAATGCTTTCAATGAAGCAATGCTAGGGAACTGGGGTTACAAAATCTTGTCAAATGAGAAAAGTCTAGCTATGGACATTTTGAGATCAAAATATGGAAGTGGTATTCTCTTTGTTGGGGCTCTACCTGAACTTAGAAAATCGTCCCCCACAACTTCCAGGATCAGAGGAGCTTGATATGCATTGAACTGGTGGAAAGATTTACAAGAGACATTAACACAAATTGGTTCATGTAGAATAACAAGTTAGGCAAGGTTCTGGTGAAGGAGTGAAATTCTGGACTGATAAATGGCTCAACAACTTTGTGCTTGTTGATACATTTCCTATACTTTACAGGATCTCCACTAATAAACACATATATGTTTCTGATGCAGGATGCTGGAACAATGACGACTAGAACTAGACATGGTTTTGGAGAAGGCAGCTAAGGGAATCTGACCTAGAGGATCTGAATGTGCTGCTCTTTTCTCTGCATAACATTAAACCAAACAACCAGAACAAGGATAGGTACACTAATAGTAGGTACACAATTAGTTGTACATACAAACTAATTACAATTGATCTCCCACAGCCATACTCAATGCAAGAAAAATGCCAATTACTGAATATTTGGAACTGTTTCACCCCTATGAAATTTTTGATCTTTGCTTGGAAGCTTATGCAAAATGCAATCCCAATCGAAGATAGCCTCAAACAAAGGCACATCATACCACAGGGGCAGGACACCAGCTGCTCACTCTGCAGATCAGAAAATGAAACCACACAGCACTTGTTCTCTAACTGTGTAACTGTTGTGCAGGTTTGGCAACTAATGAAAGCCTGGTTTTCCGTGGACAATTTAGGCCTACTAAATGACAATGAGTCCCCCTCCATGCACATGTTCTTAGCAACCAAACCAGGAAATGCAAATAAGGAGGTATTAAAAACACTTTGGTTGGCACTGATCTAGTACATATGGAAGTTCATAAATCTGTATTTCTTCCGTGGCAAAAGATATTGAGTGAGGAGGCCTCTCAGAACCTATAAATAGTGCTATTAATTACCAGGTGCGATTATAAGTTCTCGTTGACCACGACCTATAGGAATGGATATGAACACAATGCATATGTTGTCTATCATTCAGAAATCATCCTGGCTCTGGATCAGAGCCAAAAGAACTCAAAGACTATTCTAATACAACATGACTGACTCGATATTGAATCCACTAAGTTGTATCAAATTTAACACATGATCTGCGATGATTTAAGCTGCACATGATACCGGAACACCTCTTCGGAAAGAATGGAGAATTATCTTTGCAGATTGGTTGCCACAATTTTCAGCCCTATCACAATGCTGATGAAAAATGCAACAATCAGAAGATCAAGATGCTAGAAGCTTGCACAGCTGAAGATGTTAAATAATTTCAGCCAACTTGATCAAAGCTTAGCATGGTTTTGGATGAGTTAAAATAGAACCATGCTTGCTAAGGTGTACTGCAAGGCTTACGAACCACAAAAAGAAAGGGTGAGCAACAAAAGCAAGGACTCTGCATCAACAGTGCTACTGCAAGAACATATGAGCTATAAAGCCAAATGAAGAAGAAAGCTGATAACACATGTGAAGTTGATGTTAGAAAGAACCTTATACTGTTAGATAGGTCCTTTACTTATATTTTTGGTCTTGATCTGATATGCATGTCTGTCGAAATACCACCCCTCAAACATGACAGGGACAACTTACAAAACATAATCGAGCTGTGTACCAATTTTCCTACAATGAGAGATTGACAATGTGATAGTCATGACATTATGCTTTGGTGAAGAGCGGATGATAGTGATGATCTAAATGTTGAGTTGCTTTGTGATCCATTAGAACGCTTGTTAAGTCATGTACCATATCACCCTTAACTATATCATATGGGGTATAAAGGAAAGACATGACAGTCAGCTCATTTCCAAAGATATTAGTTAGTTGAGACCCTCTAGCAGGCACGTGAGTACTTTGGACTTTATATTTCTTTTCCTTCTTTCTTCTTTTGTACATACTTTATTTACATATAATGAAATTTAGCTTATAAAAAAAAAAGAGTTCTAACTAGGCAAGGAATCCTATTTCTACAAGGAGTCCTAACCCCGGAGGGAGTCCTAGCTTAATAAGGAGTTCTACTCAACAAGGAATCATAATCCAACAAGGAGTCATATTCCAACAAGGAGTCCTAGACGAACAAGGAGTTTGGGTATGATATATGGGCCAAACACAAGGATAAGAGTGATGAAGTTCAAGGAAGCCTTAAATGGAATGTTCAGGGAGATGCGAGCTAAATAAATTTGCTAAATGGGCCCCATGGCCTAATTGAAGAAGTTTGGCCCATGATGATGATCCAAGTTAAAGCACAAGGTGAGGCCTACGTCCGATGGACAATGAAGTCCAAAACATGGAAAAGGTAGATAAGAATGAAGAGACCTAAGGATAAAGAAGTTTCATTTCCCAAAGATTATCCAAAGATCCTTCTTTCTTATCCAAGTGTCTTAGATTAGATTATTACTTAGTTTTCACTTATCTAAACTATGATTGTTCCTATCAACTAGGAAACCTTTTTGATGCTTTATAGGACACTTAGAATTCGTCCTCTACTCCTATATAAGGAGGATGAACACCATACATTAAAAGACAAGAAGTTTTATGAAGTTTTATATTTTTATGTCTTGTGATAATTGTATTTTATTTTGTTTTTAAACCTTCTTTGACTTATCTTTTATCTTCGAGACAAGTTGCATCATTTCTTCAATGAACTTATCCTTCATTCTTGGTTGATACAAATTATATTCAGGTGATCATTTGGTGGCGTTCTCGTTACAAAAATCGTGACTTTCTTGGTTGAAACAAGCAATCTTCAGAGAAAAGCACAACAAATTTGTCCATTGATCGTGTGTTTGAATAACTGAATTAGGTATGGGGTTTTACCACAGGTTCAACAAAGATTCATATCAACATCACACCATGGATTGTCATAATTTATTGCCAATGGAAAAGGAAATGAAGCAACATTTATCAAATGTTACATCGATACCTTTGTTGAGCCAAGACAACTTGTATGGCTTGGGAGGACCTTCAGTCTTTAAGTTCAGCTTTTGGATAGCCTGCTCAGCCATGACGTTTTCACAACTCTCATTATCAATGATCACCTTGCACACCTTGGCTTCAATAGTGCACGTTGTATGAAAAAGGTTGGTCCTCAACCGATCATCCTCGGTCTCATCTTTGGGTGTCAAAACGTTCTTGCAAACCACCTGGGTCTCATGCCCGCTCTATACATCATGTCGTCCGTCTCCTCATCATCATACATAGGTATGTCCATCTCATCACCTCCATCGCTTTCCTCAATCAACAAGATCTTTCCTTTGGAGCTAGCGGGTTTCCTGCACTCATTGAATTTATGGCCTCGCTCACCACAATGAAAACACTTAATGGTGTTAGTGCTGCTTTTTTATAGTCTTTTGCTAGGACGTGATTCCTAAGTTGAACGGATTAATTGCCTCTTTTAGGCTAAACTGTTTGGGTAGCTTTGCTTGTGGTCCATGGCATCCTACTTTGTTGTTTCTCAACTGCCAAGGCACATTGATAGATATCTGAATCACCCTATATGGATTGAAGGATCAGCGTATCTTGGATGGGTTGGCGTAGGCCACCAATGTATCTAGATACCAATTGCTCTCCGGACTCGGATAACTCATTTCGGGGCAATCAATTTATAGAATTCTTCAGTATATTCCTCCACAGTCCTCGTACCTTGTCTCAATGTATGAAGTCGTTGATATAAGGCCTGAGTGTAGCCAAAAGGGAGGAAGTGACTCCTCATTTGTTTCTTCATTTGTTTCCCAATTGGTGATCTTGGGTCGGCCTTGCCTCTCTCGAGAGCATTTGGTTTGCTCTCACAAAGTAAAAGATCGTCCATGGAGCTTGATGGAAACAAGATTCACCTTGACATCATTTGGAACCTCTTTGTATTCAAAAATTTACTCCACTTCATTGATCCAATCCGTGAATCCTTCAGTTTGCAACATCCCACAAAACTTAGGTGGGTCAACTTTGAATCCAAGAGTTCTATAACTTTCTTCACGGTCATGGAATCTCTAACCTCAAGCATGGTATGAATTGTAGAAAATGGAATCCGAATCATGACTCGAGGCATCATGATACCATGTCTTTGCGCTGTCAAGCGTTGGGTTAACTCTGTTACTTGTCTTTGCAAATCATCAATTAATTCTTTCCTTTTATCACGAGCTTGGGATGGGTCGTCTCCATTAGTACCATGGCAACCAAGACCTCTTATACCACCCATTGTTGTTGATGAAAACATGTCCAGAAAGGATTATTGAGCTCCGATATCAACTGATGTCAGGCTAGTATAGTTATTATACTACGGGTGAAGGTTTGAGTATTGCAAGGAGGAAGAAGGGGGTAAAACCTGATTTACACCAAGAAAACTATCTCTAAGGTAAGATAAATTTCATATATCAATTAAATTTCCCCATATAGCTCACGAGTTGAGCTATATAAGTACAAAACCATCCATATAAATCAAGTTGATTAGGCCTAAAAATAAGCTAACAAATTGAAAAGACATGACTAAAAATGAAGGCATTTTGACCACAACTCCATGACTAAATTTTAGGCTAGCAGCTTATAAGTCTTGACCTAAAGTTTGGCCAAGATTTAGATTCAAAATCCACCTCACACATGCATTCCTAAATAAGCAACTATTTTATTTTATTTGACTACTAAAATAATGAAAAAAGACTTAAACAAACGGTCCTCATGAATGAGTCAAAGGGGACTTGGACACATCCTCCTCGTCCACGTCTTCTTTGATTTGCCACCTTATTGTGTGCTAGAGCCATCCATGCACAATCAGACAAGTCAACTTCATCAAGTTCGAATGGTTCGGTGATCCTACATCACCGCAAGTGTGCTACAATTTTAAAGCACTCGGGGTTTTGTGCCTATTTCTAAACTACAATGAATTTTATGCATTTTTGCCAAAACACAAGGGGGGTGCATTTAACCCGTAATTCTAATACCCAAATTATTTGGTTATCTATTTTGATCGAATCGAGTTTCATCCCTATGTATAGATTTATCAGACCTGATTTAATGGGTACGGACTTGTGTGCAAATGCCATGTGGGTCAAGATATAAGATGATGTGGATTTCTCTTGAAGAACTTAGGCTCTGTTTTGCGCAGAACTTCTTCTACTTCTTCTTCTACTTCTTCTCCTACTTCTTCTCCTATTTATTATTTTTAAAAGGAGAGGTATTTTGCGCAAGTACTGAAAAATAAATATTTAAAATTTCATTTTACTTACATATTACAAAAATTAACAATAGATTACCAAAATACCCTTCATTTAATTGATTAAATTTAATTAATACATTAACAAATAAATTAGAAGTCGATTATAATGAAAATACGAAAACCCTTTCCTTCTCTTCTTCCAGGCATTGCTCCGCTCACTTCTTCTCTTTTCCTACGAATCCGAACTAAACGGTCAGTAGATACATGGTTGGTGTGTTGAAATCCAGTAAAAATCCATGACTTTGGAAATGTGGGATTCTTCTAGGTTTCTTTGTGAGCGATTTTTGTGTGCTGTAAAAATGGTTTGTTCCTGGTTGGAAACTCATGAGGGGGTCCTGCTTTGTGAATTGGCAGCAGGTTAGCGTCGATTAATCGCATAGGAGCAAGGTTCTTCAAGAACTAAGCCTTCCCACCAAAACCCAAGATCATTGCAATTACCGCGTGTTTTTACATCTTACCTTGGTCCAATTAGCTCAATGATACTGTCATTCTTACTGAAGTCGTATTTCATTTTTATTAATTATTTGTCAGCAACTTTAGTGTTTTCATAAATCAGAGTGGTTTGGCTTGCTGATGCTGCTTCGCTAGCTAGTTTTATCAACATGATAATTGATGATGATGCAGGCTAGGAAGTTTTGAAGCGAAAATAACAGTTTACAGTAGTGAAGCTATGGTGTGTGGCAATATCTTAACATCTCTGTGATTAAATTCTGAGCTTTATGTTGCATGCTTTCTGAAGCACCTGATAACCGAATGAGAGTGCTAGCAACCACAATTTAGATGCTTAGATGCTTGTACAATGGACTGGATCGGTCTGTACTCTGTAGTGGTTTTATATTTTGGTGGTTGCAGTCTGCACGGAGAGGAATAAATGGTAGTGGGAGCAGTGCACTGAAGTAGCCAACTATAAAGTCATTTGACTTGCTTCACGAACTCATCCACATTTGTTCAAGCTATAAGTTGTACTGATCTTGAAAACTAAATCTTTCTAGTTGTCTACTCATGGGAAAATCATGTCAGTTAAGCTTTGTATGTGTTGAAGATTGTTGACTAATGATTTTTAAGATTTTTTGTCCACTCCGACCAGCATCTATTTCCTTTTCACCAATGATTCTGAAGATTGTTAACGGATTAAATTTTTTTGAGTGAATCTCGCACTGATTCTGAAGATTTGTTAACAACAAGATTAGTAATTTGTTCCAATGCTATAATACTTTTCTAGTTAATGGCTTGCAAACAGGAACATAGTATCATAATGGCATCGGCATCTAACAACTGGGGCAATGATAGTGAGGAAAAGGATGAAGAAAGTGAGGTAGTTGCTACAGTTACTGCATATTATTTTCAGCGTTGTCGTACACGAAAACCTTCACACAATAGACCTTATAGTGGATGGGACAACTTGCTAAACCTTTTGCACAATGATAATGAGCGTCGATGTTATGAAAATTTGAGGATGAGGCCACATGTATATTACATGTTGTGTGAAACTTTAGTTCATGAGTACGGCCTCAGAGGCACTCCCAAGGTCACCGTACAGGAAAAGGTTGCAACATTCTTGATGGCCATTGGAATAGAGCAAGGGAGTAGACAACTACAGGAATTTTATCAGATGTCTGGTTACACTATAACCAAAAATATCCGGCAAGTACTCAGAGCATGTTTGAGAATGTCAAAGGATTGGATTCGGAGATTTGATGACCCATCCATTTTGAACCCTCGTATAGCGGAGGATCCAAGATATTTCCCTTTTTTCAAGGTATAATTTTAATCCTATTATAGTATGATTTTATTATTAGTGATTTATAACTTTTCAAGGTATAATTT
>JAOWBN010195899.1:0-15245 GCA_028565015.1 Pinguicula moranensis
TACTATGTTTTTATTTCGGTTTGGTTTACTCTCTTTCTTCTTCGGAAAGAAAGTTTTGTACATATTTACTATTCAATTAAATTTGGCTTATCAAAAAAAAGATTGAGTCAGTCTTTGCGGATCTGGGTCATTTGTTCAAAAACAATTTCAATAAACTTTAATTAACCAAAAAAAAACATAAATATTCTACTAAAGAATAAAGATACCGGGAGTACAAAAAAAATTCTATATAATGTTGCCTATAGGGGTGCTTATTGATATTACCTTGTAGCAGTATTGACAACACCGGTATCGGTACCTCTTATAATGGATATTGGATTTTTGATATCTAGCGGTATTGATAAATATCGATATAAATGTTACTGGTACCGAATACTGTAAACTGGTATATTAATATTTATTTTTTTTAATTTTTTTGCTATATATCTGATTTAAGGAAAAACAAAGTCATTTACTTTACATTATAAGTAGATATGGGTAGTTCGGTTGCGGTTACCGAACCGTCGTTTTTTTTGTCAGTTGGCGATTTATAAATGCAAACTTTAATCTTAACTTTGAATATCCGATTTTGCCCGGTCCGGTTTCCTCCAGTTGGCGGTTCGGTAGCCGAAAACCTTCGTTTCGGTTGACGGTTTCGGTTCAGGACGGTTTCGGACGGTTCCGATACGGTTTAAATCCGGTTCAAACCTTTGGCGTAACCGAGTTTTTTTTTTGGATTTTTTTAAAGGAAAAATTAACTTCTTTTATTTTTTTAAAAAAAGTTATTTTCTTATATTTGTCATATAAATCTATAAAAAAAATATTTTTTAAGTTCCATAAACGAATAAACTTAAAATAATGAACATATTAATATACAAATATTATTTATATATAAGTATAAAATAATTTATAAATTCAAATATAAATAAAATTACATTGACCATATATATGAAGTCACATTTATATTTATAACACTAATACAAATAAATGTACGTTATCATTTATATTTATAATTTAAATTAATTTATATTTACACTATACACGTGGCCGCCCAATATAGTGTATTTTGTTAGAAGTTCACCGCCCCAAGACTCCTCGCTCCCCCGAAAAAGTTGGATACAAAGAAGACAACAGTAGAGACTAGAGAATAGTGTTTGCAGTGGATTATGACCCTGTGCAAATTAATCTATATATTCTGAGATTTAGCTAATACATAAATCCCCAATTTGTTGCAAAAAAAAAACGTCTCTCATAATAATATTAATAATTTATTTTTCAAAAATTAAAAATTAAAAAAAAAAATCATATCGGTATCGCTTTTATTGGTGGTCGATACCGTGAAGGTATTGGTATTTGAAATAAATACTGATAATGATGCCGGCTACTATTGGTACCGGTAGCGGAACTCGGTATACCAATACCGCCGATATTTTTTTTATCACTAGAAACCATGAAAATTTATTATTCAACTAAGATATTGTTTTATTATTATTTTAGTAATTTACTAATTTATGTATTACTTAATAAAATAGTTATTTATGTATTAGTTAATAAAATTGTAATTTATGAAGATGATAGTTATGAAAATACATTGGAAAGCAATTAAATTATTAAAAACAAAAAACAGAATAAATTCTTAAAAATACAATGTACTTATTTTAGAATCTATCCAACGTATTCATGCAACAACGATTGAGTATCTCAATTCAATCCATCCAACTTCTACCCTGTTTTGCGCAGCCTTCTTAAAATTATAAGTGGATTATAAGCACATTTTTTCAAAAAATAACTCATCAATCTCGTAGTTCGAGGTTCTTAAAAGCCAATTATAATTTTAAGAAGGCTGCGCAAAATGGGCCCTTCGTATTACATGAATTATTAGGGTCCGTACGGTAACTTGATTATTTTAATGAAGGCAACTTGGATTGACAAGGATTGGATTCCGACAAATGATATTTGGTGTCCACGATATGATGGGATATCTTTATCGGTCGAATTTCTGTAATTCCGTAGTCAGATATTATTATTGGTAAGCGACCCCACATCTTCAAGTCATGTATGCTTTTTATCATTTTGCCCCACCTGGATTGGATATACGCGGTTCGGATACATCCTATCTTTGGAAAATGCTATATAGCGCACGAATTTACTGTACACGAAATGACCATTTTGTTATCGTGTTAAACACAACGTTCCTATTTAATACAGGGGCAAAATGGTCATTTTTTGCATTCGTGCGCAGTTCGTGCGCAAGCGAGAGGAGAGGACAATTTTTTTTAGTTTGAGTAAAGTTGATAGAGGTCAGCGCTTGAATTTGGTCCGATTGACTATCCATATACAGATGTAAAAATTGAAAGAGTTAAACCAAAGAATCAACTAATGAAAAATGAAAGATTCATATTATTATTGTTCTTTTAGATAATATTTTTAATAAAAAAAATTATTTCAACAATATTTTTATCAAGACGTTTATTTAGATAACAGCTGTAATGATCGGGTTCTCCACAATTTTGCATCAAAACTAGGTTTCTTTATAATAGAAATAAATTTAGAAGTTTGAAATTGGGTTGACTAACAATACAACTAAAAATTAAACTAGAAACATAACTATATTAAAGAAATATTTTTTTTTATCTCAAAGTACAATAAATAAGAGTTTATTAGAATTATTAGTGCAATACAAATTCACTATGGTGTAGTGGTTGGAACAAGTATATATCAACAAGTTGTTCAGGGTTTGAATCATTTTGTTCTCTTTTGTTGATTTTGTATTCTTCAAAAAAGAATGAAATCACCACTATTGGGATTTGAATCCAGGCGTTGGGATAATTAATCCTTCAACTACTTCACCAACTAGCTAGACATTCAATTGATAGTATTTGTAACCAAATATTATTACATTGTCTTAAGGGGGATAGAAGTAAAAAAAAATATTTTTTAAATCTGGGGGACCAGGGCCCCCATTGTCCCCCTAGCTCCACCTCTGCTACCTGTTGTAGTTGGTATTCATGATTTTTGTAAAAACTCTAGGTCTGGGCAAGCGAAAGCTCCCCATCCGCCTGCACCCTTTTTGCATCCGCATTTGCAGTTTTGCAGAAAATCATTTTGGGCTCCGCATTCCTTTTCGCGTGTATGGTGGGGAATGTGGATTTCGCTTCCGCCAAAAAAAGCTGAAGCGGATGCGGATGTTTTGCAATAATATTTAGAAAAAATTAAATTTTTCTACAACAGACAAAAACCAACCCAAAATAATTGCCTTCCTGCAACAGACAGAAAACAAACCCAAATACTTGAAATAACAAGAAATAACGAAATAAATAACCAAAAATACGCAGCAAGTTCAACAGAAATAGATTAGTCAGCCGAGCCAAGCCCAAATACTTGAAATGTCAAAGACCAAAGAGTCCCAATAGTGGCCTACGCAGCAAGTTTCTTTTTGCACTTTCATAGTTTCAACCTAGATAACCATACCTGGATCAACTATCAATATCGAGTAATAATAGAACTAGAAAAACTATCTGGATTTTGAAGCAATTTTGCATACATTATAACCGTAAACCAAGTTAGAACGTGAACGAAAGAATAGTTAAAGAACGAAATAAATAGAACTTAGAATAATTACTTGTCTCACAATCACGAGCATCAACTTCATCATATGTATCATCACATTCGTCTCCTTCAATAACTACACCCACATTATTTATGCATCTTGATTTTCTGGATATCTAATTGTGCGTCAATATCAGTGCCTCAACTGTGATGGGGGTCATAAAAGCATGTGTTGAATCCAAGACTTGAACTCCAATGCTAAAGAAGACTTTTGATGGAACAGTGACGATCGGGATTGCAAGTACATCTCTTACCATCTGTGCTAGAACTAGATACAAAGATTCCTTCTTCAATCAAGCTAGAATATTTAGCTCGGTCTGCCACGGTAAACAAATGGTCTTTGTATAGGTATCAAGCTCTGGCTTATTGAATGTATTACTCATATCATCCTTGAAATTCTCAAACTCAGAGAACGACTGACTCGTCCCTGTCCCAGCTGGATTAGAAGAAGAAGATTTACATTATATCTTATCATATTCCTTGAAGACTCCTCCCATACACCGCATAACGTTGTTATAAATAGTAGTTTTGTATTCTTTGCACATACTTTTAGTAAACTAATAACTAAACCACTTTATCTTTGTCCGAGGATCTAAGATTGTAGCACCATCAAGATGTGATTCATTTGCTTTATCCTTGGGTTGTATTTTTCTTTTTCACTATGGGTGGTAAAATCAATTGGATTGAGCTCCACTCAATACTTATTATACTTGGATTGCATGGACATGGCCATGAGGCTCAAAACATCATCTTAATCCTCTGTATAGATCTGGAGTGGTTGTTGTACCTTTCCCACCTCCTAAATAAAGAAAATTGAAGTTAAATTTAAGAAGAAGAAAAAGTTTAAACTTTAGATTATTACCTGAAAGAATAGATGTACAATCATGATTTTTGAAGTGGAGAATGTGAGGGTAACATCCTTAAACATCTTCAAGAACCTACAGAAGTGTGTTACCCGAGCCCAATCATATGCAGTAGGAACAAGGTCATTGCTCTTTCGGGTTACCATCTTTATCCACAGGAGTCAAATAATGTAACAACTTCCTATCCCCAACGATCATGTCCTCAATCACATTTTGGTGATCCTACACAGATTGAAGCATGTCTTAAGTTGAGTTCCATCTAGTGCAACAATCATCGACTAACAGCCTCATTTTTTGTGTCATTTCGGGGAACGTACGCGTTGAAAGAATCAAGACACTTTGGTGAGGACCTGACATATTGCACAATGGCTCTCATCTTAACAAAATCTTTCAACTCATCTAATCCATCCCACACAATTAAGTTCAGAATGTGTGCACTGTATCTGACCTGCACACATCATAATTGGGTGATGAGAATATGCAACAAGTAATATACATTCACAAAAATGTTTAGTCACCTATATATTCTTGTGCTGCTGGATAATGTGCCTATCAAAGGTGAAAAAAATGTTCTATGTGGCTTGCACGAAATTGCGCCAATAGTATGTCATTTGGTGTTGCATTGTCAACAGTCTATGTCAATACCTTCTTCACCACACCGCCCTAAACAATCCTCCATGCTCTTCGAGATTCCCATTCCAGCGTGATCATCAAGCTTGAAAAAGCCTACAATACGTTAGTGCAATACCTAATTGTGGTCGATGAAATGTGCAGTAATACACATATATGTAATATTTTGACACGATTTCCAAGTGTCGGTCTTCATGCATAGATGAGTGTTGAGCTCCAACATCGTTTCCTTTAATTTTGACCTTTTACCCACATAAACGTCCATGACATCACGTCTTGTCGTTCTTTTAGAAATGTGTGCAAAGCAAGGCTCTAATTGGCTAAGCATCTTACAGAAACCTTCCTTCTCAACCACTCAAAATGAAAATTCATCTAGAATGATACACTCTACATCGACCATGCTAAGCAACTTTTCATCATACCTATCAGTTATCATAGCCTCTTTAGTCTCAACAATTGAGGAGGCCGCATCAAAGATAATTTTCAATTATGATGGGTCCTTCTTCACGTCCTCGTTCCTTCTATCTTTGCAATCATTGTAATAAGATTTCATAGCTTCAGTTCCTGCATGAACACGATGTGTAGAAACAGTCTTGGTACAGTAATTGCATCTCGCCTCTGGATTTGCTAGATCCAATGGCTTCAAAACAGTGAAGTGGTGCCACAACCATGATCTTTTAGCTCATTTTTTTTGGATTAGAAGGCACCATAGGTGTGAAGTCATCTTGTGTATCAAGAAAGTCATGACAATCGGTCACCATATCTAGATCATCAGATTTTCTTTCCATATGATAATCTTGAAACTAAAATGAACAAATTCAAACTAAAAAACAAAGTGGTTGGAGGGAGCCAGCTTAAATTACAAGGATAGAGAGTTCAATGCAAGAAACTAGCAAGAATATCAAATTCAAAGTACCACACATCCAACTGAAGGAAATAATAATACATCAAAGTCCTCCAACTGAAGGAAACAGTAATACAAAACGAATAGACAAAGAGAAACAAGCTTTTTGTGAATAAAATGTAGAATAACAACCCTTAAAATACTGCTATTTCTCATTGTGATTCTATGGATCATTCCTAGTTTTCTGCAAACATGTAACACCATTTGTCTTCTTTGGTAGTGTACTTTTCCTTTTTTTTTTGGCACAGTTCACATTGCATCATGCTATCCACTTGAACATATATGAAAGAATATTTGTTAGGATTCATGGGAGAGATCTATAGTTGTAAGCTTCTAAGTGAAGCTTCATGAATAGAGAGAGTAAAGTATCCATCCCACATGTACATCTGCTCTGCTCTACCAATAGGAAATTTCTAGCCTTAAATTTGGATTCTTGATGCTACGCTTGTTTAATAAAATAATTTCACATCATTTTTTTTTTATCAAAACAAAGAATTGGAATGCAATAGATTTCAGAATAATTTGGAATGAATTTGTTTTTGTACGTACACAACAAATAATATCTGAAAAGCACTTGTTAAGATTGATACAATTTCGGTTTGAAAGAGGGTTAGTCTTCTTTTAGATAGAGGCGTTCAAACACAAAGTTGTGGGTTGTGCCGTTGTGGTCGATTAGAAACCTTAAACCCCTAAATTGAAACCGAGAAACAAAAACTAAATTGGAAATTATTACCTAAATTTGGAGTTTCTTTAGGGTGGTGGAGAGAAGACTGAAACTTCAGAGAAGAACGAGATTATGGCGGTGGAGAGAAGTTTGAAAATTTCAGAGAGATGAAGAGAGAATTGCGGCAATGGGGGCACGAAGTCGTGAAGAAGTTTGAAAAGGCCGCCTTGGCAATGCAACAACTACGTTTAGAGTTTATTTATTTTTTTAACATTTTTTTGCAGAGAGGAATGCGGAAACTGCGGCTGGATCTGCCTTCTGCTTCGCAAACTTAAGGAATTAAAACTTTAGCATTCCACTCCGCTTTCGCGCAGAAGCGGAGTTTGCGGATGCAAAAGTCTACGGAAGCGGAGCAGAGTGCAAAAAGTCTGCATTCGTTGCCCAACCCTAAAAAACTCAAGTCCCAGTCTTAGATCTTAGAAACTTTTATCATAACCTTAACCATATTTTGTCCTTAGACTAAACTTATAACCTATCAATCTCGAATTACTTGTACAACTTTCACATTACCAAAATGAGTAATCCACTGAAACTACAAAACATAAGTTCAACTATGTAAGGGCCAAGACGTGTTGGCATATAGCTAGCACAATCACAGACTATGCATTTTTTTGAGTATGAATACTTGGTGAGCTACACGTTGGAGTAGCATCGTTATCTGGCGCATCCAAAACTAATTAGTTATGTATCATCTGGTGTGTGATGACAGTAGAAGCCACAAGTTTGGATGACTTTGTTGGAGTGTCTTTGTTGGACTTTGGACATGATAATGTTGGAACACATTGTTGTGTTGATTTGATAACTATGCATCAACTACTATTGCAAGTGCACAAGTTGTAACAAGTAATAAAGTCGAGTGTCAATCCACAAGGATTGTACCAACGTAGGCTAGTTTGCATGCAATTTGGGCAAACAACAATTCGGTGTCATATTACACTATCTTCAGACACATGAAAGCAGATTAAACTAACTAAATCTTTTTGGAATTTTTCGATTTAACTAACACGAATTAAAAGATACTTCCTTGGTTAAAGATCTAGGGCAGTGACTTTGCCTCTACATGCATTCATATGAGGATGGGTTATCAGTTTACTTATTAGATTCAAAACCTAGTTGTCCGCCGGATTTCATCTTTCAAACATTAATTTTCTAGATAATAGTTAATCTTATGCGGTATGTAGATACTCCTCTCTCAAATTCTGTACCTAAGCATACTAAGGCTTGCTACCTCAAAAAATTCTCTCTCAACATGGTCGCACTCATCTCTCAAATCTCGCACGACCTATTGAGAGGCATTAACCTCATGAAATCCACTTACAGTGGTAGTTTCCTCAATGAATACTCATATTTCGAATCTCGAATTCATGAGATTTAAGGTTGGTTTTACCATGATCTAGCTAAGTTTTCATCTCTCGATTCTTGAACAAGCTTAAAAACTAGAAATTGGTCATCAATCAGTTGTTAGTTAATAATGAAGTGCAGTAAAACAAAACAACCAAAACATTTTATCTAACAACTAAATGTTCAAAACCACTCCATACAAAATACACATAAGGCTACATCATTCCCTAGAAGATGGGTTTAGCTCATGCTTAATGCACAAACTTCACAAGAACGAGATAAAGTTGAGTTCATAATGCTAAGCAAAAGATAAGAGACTCCCTTCTCGAGTGAATAGTAATCCGAGAGTTCCTTCCTCCAAAGCTTTTGTAGTAAGCTTTCTCCAAGAAAAGTAATTACAAGAATTGATCCTCAATTCTAGGATGGAATCCTCCCATGATAAATGGAGTATGATGTCTCATGTGAGATGTAAGTGAGAGATAACTTCCTCGAGAAGCTTGTGAAAGATAGCTTCCTTGGGAAGCTTTGGGAGAAATAGATTCCTTGGGAATATTTGTTGAAGATGTTTTCCGTTAGTGAGGGCAAAATAGTCATTCTACACTTTTTTACACACTTTCCCACAAAAATAGATGTGTGGTGTCTAGACTGGGGTTGCGACTGGTAAATTTGGGGACACAACCTTGCAGTTTTGATCATTTTGTCAATCATCATCATGAATCATAAGTAACGCATGAGAAATAGACATCAGATGCATAATTATTCTTTGAAGATAAGCAGGTTTTTTAAGTATAGAATATAAATATAAGTTGGTACATAACCAACTTATCACACATTAAACTTGATTAATGCAACTTTGTCGAACTTCGGATGCGACAATGTCGAAACTCATGCATTGACATGTGGGCACTCACGTGCGCAGGATTTGGGGAATCCATGCAAGGCAAGAAGTCTTATAATGTTGGAAAACAAATATTATAAGAGATAATGACTAAGGACCGGGGTTGACTCAAATGTGAGAACGATCCTAGTTGGTTTAGGATTTGCATGTAATCTAGATTTACTACCAAGGGAGTGTTTCAATGGAGGAAGAAAGTCTTGGGGACGAGTTTGGGTAACTCGTAAGACTTGCCATTGTGAAAGAATTCGGCAAGTATAAATATATCTTCAAAGGTGCGTTGAGCATCCCAAGAGGGTTGTCACTTGGTGTGATCGAGTACTTTAAAGTAGCATCTGCAAGCACGATTGGAAGATGAATGATTGACAAAGCAACGTGAGGTAGGAATCGCGTGGACTTGCCTCTTGTCAATTGCTCAACATGGATCTGGTCGGGCCATTCACTATTGTTTTAAAGTTTTGGGTAGAACCTGTTGGTAAATGATTATACATGAGTGAAAAGCAACTCTATATCACGGGGGTTAGTGAATTGTGAGGGCTTGTATGATCTACAAAATTCAACAATGAAATCTCTTTTGCTGAGCAAGGCCCCACAGAGTAAGTGGTTGGAATCGAGCTGCGTAATCATCCTGGGTTTTCGTTTTGGTTTTATCTATTATACTGAGTGTCATTACAGTCGTAACAACAAATGATTATACAGTCACTGACTTTAAAAACTAAATAACCAAAACCACAAAACATATGTTCAACAAAACAAATGAAACCACATGATACAAGTTCAACCCTACACCAGACCAAAAAACACAAGCTTAACAAATCAAGAGTTACCGAGTTTTAAAGATGAAAACCCAAAGCTAAAGTAAGCCAGGAAACGTCATTTGAATCCAGAGATAGGCAAATTTAGAAGCCTCAATATCTGATTTTCTCTTCCCATACGCTCCGAATCCTATCACATTGCGAGCTTAGATGAATTCATCATCAAAGACTCGATCACGTAGAGCTTTTGTATGAGCGCAAAGTTCTTGAATTCTTGCAGGGTCTGGAGAATCTCTTTAGACTTAAATTTTATCTATTCATATCCTCTACAAACCAAACTTGAATGTAAATCGAGTGCTATGAACGAGGAGAGACTACTCTACGACTCAAAAACAAAATGATTTGTGCAAATGTAATTTTAAGTTCTTGAGTTCTGCGAAAAAGCAAAGAACATAAAATGGGTAAGGCCATCCTAACCCATATTAGGGTGTCTAACGGTGTTGCCAATAATGGGTGGTCGTTACCTGCTACCAGCATTGTTGTGGTAATAGGCGTCACCGCCACTGTTACCAGTTACCCCATTATCGAAGCCATTGTTGTGGTAGCGGTGGCGGAGCCACTGCTACCATCGTTAGTTGAAATTTTTTTTGGAAAGCATGCACACTGGACACTAGATAAATTAAAGGAGCAAATATTAAAATGGTGTTGCGCAGCTATGACCATCGACACTCAACAGAACAAGGTTGTAAACCTCCAAAACTTTATAGAATAAATGCTTACCTGAGGAAATCAACACTCAACATAACCCTTAAACCAAGAGCTCCCAGGTGTGTTGTCCATAGCTGAGCAACACTCAACATAGCCCCCAAGTTAGGAAATCAACACTCAACAGAAATCCCAATGCAATCGTAAACAGTAACCCCCCAATTTAATTGTAAACCCTAACCCCTAAAATGCAATCAATTAGTATTTGTTTTACTTGAACAACGACAGACGACCGGTGATGGTAGTGGAGGGATGACGACTGGTGAGGGACGGGTGACTCTTGAGGGTGGACGAGGGTCTAGAAAAGTCAAGAAGAATGAGAAGTGAAAAATTGTCGACAGGTATTTATACTAACGGATACAAAATATTAAAATACATTTTTTTTTACTAATAGTGGATTAATGAGAAATCAGTCACCACCACCCGTCACCACCACCGTTATTACAATGGTGGCGTGTTTTGCATTCGTCACCACCAACATACACCGCCACCCGTTAGCCACCCCTACAATTTCATAATTTGGGTTGAATTGTGCTTTATTTGTTTTCCCTTATACATTAATTTTCATCTGAGGCATAAATTTTCTAGTGGCATGCTTGAATTTTGAGTTTTTTAAAGATGAGTGCACTTATCTATTTTTATACTTGACTTTTAGGCTTCAATTTTACCCTTTGAGCATAATGATCGATTTGAGTGATTGTTGGTGTTGTTAAGATTCAAGTTTAAATTAGGATGTGAAGGATGGAGCTTTGAGGTCCTACTTTCCTTGAGAGTTTGGAATATTTAAATTTAATTTACCTAACTTGATCTTGTATTCCTCTTTGATAATCATTATGGCTTTATTTATCTATTGTCATGCCTAGCTCTTACATGTATTGGTGAAGTGTTGAGTTTTTCATATACACCCATCCTAAATTTTGAATCTTATTGTCATATATGTTGAAATTTAGGTTCGGGGGGAATGATATGATTCCTTGGTTTACATTGGAGTTACTTACTTTGGTTCATGTTTTCTGTGCTTACCTTTTGGCCTGTTCTACTTCTACATGATCTAAGTGAAGTGAAGTTTCTTATTTGCATCTACGCATGATTCCGATGCTTAGGCATCATCTTGAACTTTGATTTCCATGATTATTTAATGCCTAGGTTGGGGGGGAGGGGTTATATGAGATGGGATGATTGCTTATCATATTTTTTCATTCTCTTCTTGCATCCCACCTTTTGTAGGTAAAATGGTGAAAAGCATGAAAGCCTCTAACCTAAAAAGTGGAAAACATTTGAGAGATTAAGGATCTGTTCGATTGTTTGAGACATTTCCATCCATCTCCACCACCGGACTCTTGAAGCATATTGGAACTCTTTTGAACTTTAACTCTATCGAGGGGCATTTTCTTTTTAGTTTTGCATCTTGTCCTTATTTTGATTTTTGATTGACTTTATTTGGTTGTGTAATTTATCATCTTGTTGTGTTAGTTCCCTCACCCTTGTCTAAACACCAGAGGACCGGTGTTGGTTAGGCTGGGGAGGACATTTGGATGAACTTGGATGCTTTGTGATGTTTAGTATGCTTGTTTTACTGTTTGTTTGTTATTATGGTGAAATTGTTTCGTTTGTATCTATGGTTCAAGCTCGCAAGATCTATTATTCATGCTTTGCCTATCTTTCAACTCTTTGATACTTGAGATTAGTGTAGCATTGAATCTAAAATTGTTGAGTTTATGCACAATGGCATCTAGGCAATTAGTTGATCGATTCTAATTTGTTCTATGTTGGCATGTTTACTTAATTGCTTTTGGATTCACCTTTATCCACATCTAGGCTCTATGGTTAGATGGCGAGTCAATGCATAGGCTAAAGTGAGAACCATGATTCAAGTGCACTTTTTTTCATACTCTTGTACATCTTTCGCAAGAGTGGGTAAGGGAGCGATACAAGTTTCTTGCTTTTGTTAATCCTGAGAAATGGTGTGTTGTTGCTTAGAGTTCTATTCCTTCTCTTGAATTTGAAGATTATGGAGTTTTAGTCTTGAATTTGATAGATCACGAGTAATCTAGTTCAATAGGTGGGGTGAGGATTCATTGAAAGAAGAATAGGGTGAACTTACCTCTTATTGTCATCCCCCTAGAGTGTTTTATTTGTCGAAGTACTTATGATTTATATAAAGAAATTAAGCTGTATTGCAATTGTCTTACATGAATTTGATATTGATGTTGATGATACATGAAAAAAAAATGATACCCCCAATGAAAAAGAGGAAACAGTAAGGGGTAAAAAAAAGGAGAAAAATTCAGAGCTTTTCCATGATCTTTTAGCTTGATACCTACCTTGATATAGTTGAGTTGTTCCTTTCTAATTCTAGGATTAGGTCTTGAACACAACTATATGTGCCTATACATTTTCAATTCTTGCTAAGATTGTTTGTCACCCTATATGAGCCTTTTTTGAGTGTACATTATGTCTGTTAACAACTCCATCATGAGAGAAGCTCTCACCCATACACTATCCCTTATTTGTGAGGGGGTGGGGTTGAGGCTTAAACATGGGATAATCTTGATGCTTATGTGTGAACGTTTTGTGGGTTGTATGGTTCGGCCTAGTGCACACATACAATGATGGGTTGCATGAAAAGTAAGTCGGCATATAAGTGGTGATCTTTCGCATTAACTTCTTGTTGAAACTTCCTTTGTGTAGACCCTCTAGACCTTTAAGCTTAAGTGTTATTTGCTTTCGTGAATTCTAGATAGGATAGAGTAAAGGAGTCAGACCAGATAGCTACCGAAGAACTTTTGAAATAATACTTCGAGGGTCCGTAGTGGTGTTTTTAAAGCAAACTCCATTTCGTGTAATCAAGAGCTCCCAAAAAATCAGAGGGGTGGTGGGGGGTGGGTCAGTCGAGCGTAGAGACACGCCGTGGTTTGTGGGATAGACTTTCCATCCTGGCACGCGCACGTTTTGTAAAACGGGCGGATATCACATGCATATTTTCTGCTAAAAAAAAAATCTGGCCCGCCGTACGCACATTTTCATGTGTACCGTTTACGCATATTTACACATTTTTTTTTGTGCGTGTCGTGCGTAACCCGTTTGCACATGCATGCTTGCTTGTCTCTGGTCAAGTGAGCAAGGATAATTTGAGGAAGCTCGAGAGTGCTTCCTACATAAAAGCAACAAATGACAGGGATGCCCATAGGTCCCTGGCTAGTCAAGCAATTAGAAGAAAAACTTCCAAACATGCATAATGGTAGGACAACATATAAATAGATATTTCAATGACTCTTTCAAGCCAGTAGAGCATAAAGAACATTGGGAGACTAGGGGGATACCTGACCATTATATGAGAGCATTAGTAGAAACAATATTATGCCAAAACCGCCAATGAAGTACACCAATCTTAGGAGGAATGGCCGAATGCCAAGCCACCTTAGAGAGGAACAACCAAGATTGGGCACGATGAAGAAGGTTCCAAACCGACTCTCTAGAGAATATGTCGTGTTGGTCTAGTTTATAAAGTCGAATATCCGGTGAACCAGTTAGGCAAACGCCTCGAGATGATAGCTCAACCAAGATCTGCTGGAAAACATCTTTAAGCTTTAAAGAAGGTAAGGTAATCGGCCAACCTCGAGATGCAAAGCTCTATGCCCCCGATCAATCATCATATATCATAGTGAGACTCTACCAGAATGAATAGCCCAATTTGAATTATCAGGTATAAGTCGAAAGTTGGTGGATACCGACTGACAAAGAGATGGGGAAGAGGGTGATATACAATGAGAAGATAAGTGGCTGAACCAAGACATGTATTTAGCATATCCCAGATGGAGTCATCAGAAATCGCTTTCCACGCGAGCTTTGCGTGTAGAGAATAAGCCACATCAAACAATTTTTTAAAACCCAAGTCACCTTCCTCCTTTGGGGTCTAGCCCAGGTAACGGTAGTAAGTTGGAATCCTTAATGAACTCGTTACAGCAGTTCGAACCAGTCCCAATCAGCTCTGAAATTTGTGACTCGATACTTCGAGAACACACAAGGAATATCCAAGAAGCTCATGTAGGAAGCTCCAGAAATCTTGTTGATGATCTCCAGTTTGATACGAGGCAAGCAACTCATACTTCTGAATCGGACACAGTCATAGACTTAGCCTTGGAGTTGGGGGTCTCACTAAATTCTTCCAGAGCAGATATTCGTAATCGACTCAAGAGCATGAACATAAGGGATGTAGAACAGAGAGAGGGTCAGCCTCGTGAAACTACTCTGCTCAACCTAGTCTCAAACTGATGTGAATCATCTCCTATAACTGTCGTGGATTGAGATTGAACAGTAAGAAGGTAGAAATCCGTGAACTAATCTCCCGCCAAAAGGCAGACATGATTCTGATTCAGGAAACGAAATTAATGAGAATAAATCTTTGGAAGTGCAAGGATATGTGGCCAGATGATGATTTCGACTGGCGCTGTACAGAAGCAATTGGTTCCTCTGGTGGGCTACTTATTATCTGGAGCAATGTCAAATTTCAGCTCATAAGCTCTTGGTCAGAGATGAATCTGCTTGGAATTGATGGAATGTGGGGGATTGAAATGATCCCAGTAAGAATTATTAATATTTACCCTTCCTGTTCGCCTCAGCTTAAACGTGAATCCTGGAATAAAGTTGTTTTGAAAATTGAAGGAGATCGGTTGGCGAGATGGTGTATCGCTGGGTACTTCTGTTAGTTTAGTGTGACCTAGAGCATTGTGCTCTTGTTCGTTTCATGTATACTGGATGATTTGATAAGAATCATTTT
>JAOWBN010195910.1:0-41010 GCA_028565015.1 Pinguicula moranensis
CTTGGAAGGGACGAGTTGAGATGACCGTCGTCCCCCTAGATGACTATGATATGATTCTAGGCCAAGACTTCATGAACCTGACCGGCGCGATGCCGTGCCCCCAAGCTCGGGGGCATCTACTTCATGGAGCCGGGCTGCGTTGGATTCGAGCCTGCCGTGTATGATGTTGTCAAAGAAAAGGATAAGGGAAAAGGCATGCAATTGGTCTCAACCATGCAGTTGAAAGACGGGATGAGGCATGGAGAATTGATCGGAGTGGTGATTTTGATAGAGTCCCCGCCCGATCGTTCGGCCGAGGTGCTGAGTAAGGTGCAATGCAGATCTACTCATGGGTCGCGCGGAGCGACTGATAAGCTGAGACAGGCGAGCGAAGTGCCACACGGGTTGACCGATGGACTACGCGGAGCATGCAAAAAGCTGTGCAGAGCACCGCACGGGTCGACAATTGGACTGCGTAGAGCGTGCAAGAAAATGTGGGGATGAGCGATGCATCGACCTATATGCCGAGGCGCCCGACCGCTATGACGAGGATAATTGTGCGCGTCCTGGTGTCATTCGAGGATATATTTTTGCCCGAGCTGCCGAGAGAATTGTCGCCACGCCATGCAATAGACCATGCTAATGAGTTGGTGCTTTGTGCGAAGCGCCCGCTCAAGCACCGTAACAAATGGGACCAAAGGAGCTTGTTGAGTTGAGGAAGCTGCTAGATGAGTTGCTAGAGTGTGGGCACATTCAAAAGCCCCTTATGGATCGCCCGTCCTATTCCAGAAGAAGCACGATGGTTCAATGTGGTTGTGCGTGGACTACCGGGCCTTGAATAAGGTCACGGTAAAGAACAAGTATCATATTCCGAATGCAATGGACCTCTTTGGCAAGTTGACATCGGCACACTATTTTTCAAAGATTGATCTTCGAGCTGGGTATTGGCAAGTGAGGATTGCGCCTTGAGATGAGCCAAAAACTACCCGCGTGACGAGGTACGGCTCATACGAGTTCTTGGTTATGCCCTTCGGCCTAACCAATGCCCCAACTACTTTTTGCAACCTGATGAATGATGTGTTGTACAAATACTTGGATCGGTTCATGATCGTTTAGTTGGACGACATAGTGGTGTATTCGCAATCACTGGCCGACCATGAGGAGCACTTGAGGTTGGTGCTCGAGAAGCTGAGGTCACACAAGCTCTATGCGAAGATGGAGAAGTGCGATTTTCGCAAGGATGAGATCAAGTTCCTTGGCCATATCATTAGCCAAGGGCACATCAAAATGGACCCGAGGAAAGTTGAAACAATCGTCGAGTGGATGGCCCCTTCGAAGGTCCCTGAGCTAAGGAGTTTCCTTGGCCTAGACAACTACTACCGTAGGTTCATCAAGGGATACTCGAAGGTTAGTTCGCCCTTGACCGACCTATTGAAGAAGGATCAACCGTGGAGATGGAGTGATACTTGTGAGCAAGCCTTCAATGCCCTGAAGGCCATCTCCACCGAACCGATATTGAGACTGTCGGCCTATGACAAGCCGTTCGAGGTGCAGGTCGAGGCGGGCTACCGGGCGTTGGGCGGAGTACGTGTGCAGGAAGAGCATCCAATTGCATTCGAGAGCCGAAAGCTCAAGGACGCCGAGCAATGTTACTCGACTCACGAGAAGGAGATGACGACCGTAGTGCATTGCCTAGAGATGTGGCCACACTACTTGCTCGGGATGAAGTTCGTGGTGGTCACCGATAATGTTGCCAACACCTATTTTCGCATGCAACGGAAGCTCACCCCTAAATAGGTAAGATGGCAAGAGTTTCTTAGAGAGTTCGACTTTGAGTGGATCCATCGTCCGGGGATCCCTAACAATGTTGTTGATGCCTTGAGTAGGAAAGATGTGAAGGAGTACGTGACCGCCATACACTTGGTGGAGTCCAAGTTTATGGACTAAGTGCGAGCTGCCGTGCCGATCGATGCCTTGTACCAAAGGCTCGTGAAGGAAGTTAGGGAGGGGGTCGTGAAGCGTTACTACCTTGAAGATGATCTCTTGTATGCAAAAGGGGGACGTGTTTTTGTCCCTAATTCGGATTTGCCACGCACACTCTTGAGGGAGACGCATGATCCGCAATGGGCAGGCCATCCAGGAGCCGGAAGGATGATGGTACTCTTGTCTAGGCATTACTATTGGCCTAAGATGGAGAGGGACGTTGAGGATTACGCCCACACTTGTCTTGTTTGCCAATTGTACATGACGGGAAGGAAGAAGGAAACAGGTTTGTTGCAACCATTGCCTATACTCGAGAGACCATGACAATCCATCTCCATGGACTTCATTATTGGATTTCCAAAGATCCAAGGCATGGCTTCCATCTTAGTGGTCGTGTGTCGAGTATCAAGTATGCGGTCTTCATTCCAGTCCCGGAGAAGTGCTCAGCGCAAGTGGTGGTCGAGCTTATGTTCAAGCATGTGGTGAAGTATTTTGGGATCCCCGAGGATATCGTGAGCGATAGGGACCCCCACTTCACGAGACTCTTCTAGACGATGTTGCTTAAGTTGATGGGCATGGAGTTGAAGTTTTCGACCGCAAACCATCCTCAGACCGATGACTAGACGGAGAGGATGAATGCTCTTTTAGAAGAGTTTTTGAGGCATTATGTGACGGCTAACCAGAAGGAGTGGGTGGAGCTACTAGACTTGGCACGATTTTGCTACAATTTGCACAAGTCGTCCGCCACCACCATAAGCCCATTCGAGATGGTGAGCGGCCAGCAGCCTTCGACACCGCAAGAGATTGCCTCCCGTGCGCCAGGCTTGAGATGCCCTGGTGCGCACCGCTATGCCCGATCCAAGTAGGAGATATTGGACAAGCCACGCGATAGTCTAGAGAAGGCCCAATGCCGCATGAGGAAGTATGCCGACCAAAGCCGCCGCCAAGTTGAGTTTGAAGTTGGTGAGTTAGTGTTGCTGAAACTAACCCCACAAATTTGGAGACGTATTAGCTCCAAGAAGGTTCAAAAGGCATTATTACCGAGGTAAGATGGCCCTTTTGAAGGTTGCACCGAGTAGTCAATGTTGCCTATCGTTTGAAGTTGCCTGACCAATTGAAGCTACATCCTATGTTTCATGTAAGCTTTTTGAAATGTTTTCATGCGGACACGACCGATGAGGGCCGGAATCAGGTGAAGCGGGTGCCACCCATGATTACTTCTCAATTTGAGAAGAGCATCCACAAGATTCTTGACCGTAAGGCGGAGTTAGAGGACCAAAATCAAAGAATTTTCTTTTTGATTCATTGGAAGGGCGATACTGAGGCCGATGCTACGTGGGAACAAGATTGGGACTTGTGGCAGTTTTAGGATGAGCTGAAGGAGTTTGAGGCAAGGAGGAAGGCTAGTGAACGGTCGATGACGGCATCGACTTCATCCGGTGGGGGTGGTTCGTCACGGCAGTGAATCCTAGCCTCGACTCCAGCGTGGTTCCCAAGCGCGCCAAGGGACGAACGATGGTGCTTTGGAGTACAAGGCACCGAACAGAGTTAGATGGCATCCTTCGGGTGCGAGGCATCCTGCCGCACACCCCAACAAGCGACATGCGCAGATTACGGACGGCGTACGCCGATTTGGAGGTTTGGCAAGTTCATTGAGAACTTGTGAGGTGCTGAGGAAATGGACTTTACTTCTATCGCACAATGAGGCATTTCTTGATGAACGCTCGAGGCTGAATTCGGAGATGACGATTTTGGTTTGGGGGCCGACCGATGCGCGGGCATTCATGAACATCTCTCGGCCAAGTTGGGAGTTTGGTCGATTAGAGGACATTCTTACCGCACACTTGGGTCTTGTGAAGACGTTGATGCAGTCAGAATGGAGATTGGGAGAAGTCGGTCATGAAGCATGCCGAAGAGTAGAGTGAGTTCAAGTTCATCGAGCGGCCGAAGGATTGTGGCGACCAATGAGAGTTTTCCAATAGCAACATGGGCAAAAGAATGTTATGTGCCGAGATGGATTTCCAGTTGGAGGTTCGTGACACGAGGATGTGCGGCAGGCGCAGGAACACGCCAGCGCGTAAGTGAGCGAGCACAAGCAAGAGTCCTTCCACGTGAGGACTTTCCAGCCGCGTGGAGCCCGCCAAGCAGCGTCCGATAAAGTCGGCCGCATGAAGGAGTCCGAGAAGGACAAAAATCTCTGTCCGCACGATATCCTCCAGCCGCATCCGAGAAGTTCGACCGAAGGAAGGAAAGTCGCGCATGACAAGGAGTCCTAGAAGGAAAGAACCTCTGGATAGAGATTGTTGCCATCGGATAGGGGATTTGTTCCTATCTAAACACGGATTCGAATCTGAGTGAGATTGGAATTCCTAGGGAAGTTTAGGCCTATAAATACATGAGTTGTATGTTGGCTTAGACACAAAATCATCGAGGTGATGAATTTCACAAGAGTACTAATAAACATTGAGAGAGTTTAGTGAGAGCTTTTGTAAGGGCGTTGTGTTATAAAATGTCCTGGTTAAGAGTGTCTTGAGGTATTCGTTCCAAGCAAGTTGCAATGTTCGAGAGGCTGACGGAGTTGGGAGCAATTCCAACCGCACAAGGGAGGTTTTATTCCGCCGTGCGGTCTAAAAATTTTAGCCCGTAAAACACTCGTGTGACACACCGTACTCCCAAGCAACTAGGACTGAGCATTTGGTATTTGGGTTCGGTAATAGGCATTACCGACCTTGTACCAAAAAATTTCGGGTACCTTGTACCGAAATTTTTCAGTCATACCCTTTCGTTATCGAACCCGAACCATCAAAAAATTGAATATTTTTTAATTTTTGATTCAGTTTGAGTTTGGTATTTTATCGAAAACCCCAAAAAAAATCTTTTTTAAAATCTTTTTTAATAAATATTAATTAATATTAATATTATTAACAATATTATTTTTCTTAGCTAAGAAGCAAAGCATGCCCAATTTAAAGCCCACAAGGCTTAAATAGGATTTGTAAAAATGAAGAAGTGAAATGAGGTATTTATAAAAATTAAATGGAAAGATTTCTTGTATGAAAGCAGTATGGGACAAATGCTCCATCATACCCATTCTTCAGTTTCTTCATCATTCTTCTTCTTCTCCATCATATTCTTAGGAATAGCATTCAAATGTGTCTATGCGAGTTTCATTATAGCAAGAAATGCAAAACAAATGATGAGTTTCACTAGCTCCAAATGTGTAATACATAGCATTCCTTTTTATATGAGCATTACAAGGTGTAAAATATATAGTGGGCGGTTCGAAAGTGAGCTTCTCAATAACACAACTGCAGGAATTTTCACTCAATGAATGTTCCATTGTTTGATTCTTCTCTTCTCTATTTTTGCTTTGCTCTGTGTGGAAAAATACAAATCATATAGTAGAACAGTTAATCAAAGGTACACCAAGGTTCATGACAAAGAAGGTAACAACACGATAAATATATTGCAAGGAAAGATTTCTGTAGCCTCAGACATTTTGAAGTCTAAATATGAATAAGATAATGGGTTGCAGCTGGGGGCTTTAAGACTTCTTCAGAGGCCACTAACTACTAGTCCCCCTCAACGAGGAAGAAGAAGAGGGAACTTATATGCATCCTCTTGGTGGAAAACCATGCATCATATCATGTCCCAAAACTGATTTCTGGAAAATGTGTACATCAGACTTGGGGATAACACCTGAAGCACTATCTGATGTATCTCCTCTTCTGTATAGAATCTCAACAAACCCATTAATCTACATCTTTGATGCAGGAAACTGAGAAGACAACAGTAGGAGATGGAACATTCAATGGAGAAGAGAACTGAGGAACATTGAAGAACATTAGCAGTTCAACCAGCTGACAAGCATACTCCAAGGAACCCCTCCTGTACAAAATAACCGAGATTTATATTGGCTCAAAGGTGACATATCTGGAAAATATAGCACTAAACATATCTATCTAAAATAGATTGATGCACAGGACCTGTTGTTCACTAATGAGGAGGCTAGGATTCTTTCCATGATCTGGACCAAATATTCCCAAGCCAAGCAGAAAATTCTCGTTTGGAAGCTTCAGTTAAAGGCCCTCCCTATCAAGCAAACCCTGTAGAACAGAGGAATCATCCCATCAGAGCAGGAGATCCTCTGCACACTGTGCAGCGCAGGTCAAGAGACTTATGAGCATCTATTTCGCAGTTGTCCTATAACCCTTTCTTTCTGGCAGGTCCTCGAAAAGTGGCTTTATCAAGGGATACCAAATCATCAAATATCTGAAGCAGTGCCCACATTTCAGAAATTTTGTTCAAGGAAACCATCAGGTAGTAACATAGATGCATGGAAATCTGTCTGGATTTCCTTCATCTGGCAGATTTGGAAATTAAGGAACAAAAGGCACTTTGAGGGGAAACAACAGTGATTAATACTGCTCTGCAAGTTCTACAAAGAAACACCTGGCTCAACAGGGAAAAACACAATTCCCATTCTCATTAAATGACTGGACATTACATCCTTTAAGGTGTATTAAATTCTGAAGCTGGTCAATACAGAATGGATAACTTGCATGTTTAGTGGAATTTTCAATGCAGAGTCATGGACATTATCAAGAAAGCCTTGATCCACTTTAAAACATGATTGTGTCTTACTAGTTATGTTTACAAATTCTATAGTTAGTAGTGGTGCTATGATTAATGGTGGATATGAATAAGAAGGAATTATGTAATCACTGGGCAACTAATCTGCTAGTAAACTGGCAAGATAAGGGTGAACTGTACACTGCTTCATGAAACATCTGTGCCAGCCTGTTTAAATTTGGTTGTTATTCTAATTTCATGTGACTGTTTTGTACATGACAGGATGAAGGCCAAGACTGCTATAAGCATGGGAAGGTACTTGTATAGCATGAAAGTTCATAAATCAAACCCACGGTTTTATCACCACATGCATATCACTCATAATCAGACTCTCTTGTGGCTACTGAACTAAATAAAATCATGCTAATAATGTCCTAAGCATTAGGGACATGGGAAACAGAACCAACTATTGTGTTTGAACTATTAATTATCTGGTGAGCTTTTGTGTGGTACAAGATGAAGACAACAGAAGAGAAAACATAAAAGATGGTTCACTAATCTGCACCAAATAGATCTGGTTTCTAAACCGACTGAAATTACAGTCCAGGCTAATATTGGTTTGAGGATTATGGACCAGAGAAACATAACTGATTTTTTGTTTGCGTGAACTACTGACTTTCTTGTGAGTATTGGTGCGGTACTTGTTGCAGATAGCAGAGGAGATCATATAAAAGCAAAACCTATACTCTGCCCCAAATAGACTCTGGTGTTTCTCACCAATGAAAAAGGAATTGGACAAGATCTGTCAGCACAAATACAAGAAAATAGCTGAGCATTCAGGGAGACTACCTGAAAAACATAGAAGTCCCTGCCAAGTATCTGACTCAGGAAGACAAAAAATAAAACTTTTTACTGGCCAACCACACTGTTGAGAAAGGAAGAAATCCAACTGCACAGAAACACCTATAACATAAGTTGACCTTTGATGGCAACCTTATATTTTGGCCAGTAACCTATCTGTCTCTTTCATTAGAGGGGTAGCTCAACAATCAAAACCGAGCTATGTACCAATATCCTCATAAAAATGGAAATTGATAAGTTGATAGCCATGACGTTCTGACTTGCTGAAAAGTAGATAATGGTGATGAACTGAATGCTGAGTTGCTTTATTATTCTTATGAAGTTAGGGGAGCCATACACCAGATCACCCTTAGCTACACAGAGGCAAACATGGAGGTGGACTCTATTATCAAGATTGCCAGCTTGTCTATCATCAGTACGTTCAGTTGGCAGATTTTGTAAAGTGTTAACATGGTTGTTTTTCCTTTCTTCTACTTATTGTACAAACTTATTATTATTAATAATAGAATTTAGATTATACAAAAAATGATAAATAAGTCTACCAATATAAATACATTATACAATCTATTGCCTTCAAAATAAAGAACAAGAAACTTAAGATGAGAGAGGTCCCGAAAAGGAAAACTAAGAGATAGAAAGCCCATTACCCAGCCCCTAACTATTTCAAATGAGAGAAAAAGACAAGAATGAGTAATCAAGACATGGCTGCAAAATTATGAGGTGAGATTAGTCATTCATTTTGTCGAACTGAAGACATATGGCATTATTTTAGTCATACAACTGGCAAAGTAAAAAGATGAACGACTAAGATGAAACTCTATTTGTCCCACCCTGCTTTGACACAAGAAATCTCTCCACTTGATGCCTATAAATATCTCACTCCACTTCCTCAATTTACTCAAACCTCATTTTCAATCTAATTAAGTAGAAAAAGATTTTTTTTTAGTAAAAAATTGATAAACTGAAAAACAAAACCGATATTGGGTTTTGTTTTTTTACCAATATTTAATCAGTAAAAACCAACATCATACCGAAAATGTTCGGTAATCCATTTTGGGAACCAAAACCAAACAGCATTACCAAAACCCGATAAAAACTTGGGTTTTGGTATCGTTTGCATAGGTTTTGGTAATACCGAAAACGATGGGATTTTTGCTCACCCCTACAAGCAACAAGCCCGTCAATCTCTACACCAGAATCGTCGACCAGAACAACACACAAGTGCAAGACTATGTCATTCCAGCAAACCTATCCGACCCGTATCTCCGAGAATGGATCAAACCCGAAGATAACTCAGTAATTATCATCGATCAATCCATCAACAAGACTTATTCCCTCGGCCTGACCACTGGGTGGCGAGGAACCAAGCTAGTGACGGATCAGCATTGGCAGACGGAAGGATGAATGAGTGGCGCTTTTGTACAAGTGCAATGATTTTTTGAAATGTGAGAAGGTCGATCATCTGTTGCATTCTGTTGGAGGGATGGGAATTGGGAGTGCCCAAATTTTTTTCCCCGTCAAAATCAGCTATGAGAATGATATGGACACTTCTTCCAATAGGACGACAATTGTGAAACACATTTTTAAGGCGAGTTTCAACGCCACGAGATTTGAGTACTACATTTTGAGGAAGTATTGCATGGATAAAGATGCGTTTGTGTCTGATGAGGGTATGATTGATGGGACGAAGGTGTTGAGGTTAGATTATGGTAACTTCTATGCTTCCAAATCGTTCTATGATCCCATTAAGAAAATGAGGATATTGTGGGGATAAGCTAATGAATCTTATATGATAATGATGGCCCATCAACAGGTAATCCAGTGGTTATATTTGATTTTTTTTCCCACTTATTTCATGTGAATCTCCTGCAACAAATCAGGCAATTGAATTAGGGGATGGTTTCCAATGGTTTTATGCAGACAACACTTATTAAGGCAAGATCACGTCAACTTATCTACATAAAAAAAATCTAATATTTAATCCCTAGTAGACATATAATCTTCTCCCCAAACTTAAAGTTCAAAGCTAAGTACTAAGTCAAGCTTTCAGCGCAATGGATAAAAGAGTTAGAGATACGTCCCTGGTCGAATAAAAAGGGTCTTAGATTGCCTCCCAAGAAGCACTTCTTTAATGTCACTAGCTTGACATCAGGTGCTTTAAGCCTTTGGACGTTGTTGTTGTTGACAATGCCATAATCAAGATACGACTTTACTCTTTGGCCATTCACTTTGAATGTTCCTTTGTCTAGAAGAGAAATCTCAATTGCTCCATAAGGAAATACTTGAGTGATCTCAAATGGACCGGACCATTTAGACTTTAGTTTCCCTGAGAATAATTTGAACCTTGAATTGAACAATAATATATTTTGCCCTGGATAAAAATTCCTTCGAGAAATATGCTTTTCATACCAGGCTTTCGTTCTATCCTTATAAATCATGGCGTTCTTGTATGCATCATTCCATAGTTCATCAAGTTCATTCAACTGGAGGACCCTCTTATCTCACACGCTTGCATATTAAAATGTAGTTTCCGCATGGACCAATATGCTTTGTACTCGAGCTCCATATGAAGATGGCAGGCTTTGCCAAATACCAATCGATATAGGGTCTTGTATGCAGTCCTGTAAGCCCAAAGTGCGTCATCCAGCTTGCTCGCCCAATCCTTCCTTGATGAGTTCACTATCTTTTCCAAAATATTCTTGATTTCTCTGTTTGATATATCTGCATGACCATTTGTGCTGTGAATGATATGCTAAGGTAGTGTGGTGGCAAACTCTATACTTGGTTAACATGGTTTCAAATGGTTTGTTGCGAAAGTACGACCCACCATCACTAACAATGCATCGGGGAGAACCAAACCTTGTGAAAATATGCTTCTGTAGAAATTTCAATACCATCGTAGCATCATTTGTTGGGGAAGCGAGTACTTCAACTCATTTGGAGACGTAATCCATAGCTACCAGAATATATCTCTGATCAAAGGAAGGTGGAAATGGCCTCATGAAGTCAAGTCCCCAAACATAAAAAAGCTCAACTTCTAGGATGGACTAGAGAGGCATCTCATTTCTTTTCAAAATTTGTCACATTCTTTGAAATCGGTCCCATGAACTTACAAAGGATTGAGCATCCTTAAATAAAGTTGTCCAATAAAAACTACTTTGCAATACCTTTACCACTGTATGATTTTCTCCAAAGTGTCCTCCTCATGCAAGTGTGTGGCAGTGAGTTAAGATTGAAGGCATATCTTCCTCTGGAACACATCTCCAAATGACCTGATCAGAGCAAAACCTATACACGAGGGGCTCGTCCTAAGGAAAATATTTCACTTCAGAGAAGAATCGCTTCTTTTGTTGCGAAGGTAATTTTTGGGGAATTATCTTGCACGCAATATAGTTTACAAAATCAGCATACCATGGCTTTTTTCTTGCTTGTACAACTAGTAATTGTTCATATGGGAAGTGATCATTGATAGATAGTTTGTCAATTTCAGTTGTATTCTGGTCCTCTAACCAGGACAAATGATCAGCTACTAGATTTTTTGAGCTCTTTTTGTCTTTAATTTTCACATCAATTTCTTACAACAATAGGACCCAACGTATTAGGCAAGGCTTTGCCTCCTTTTTCACTACAAGTTATTTGATGGCTGAATGATTAGTGTAAACCACGACCTTACTCCCAAGTATGCATAGCCTAAATTTGTTTAAAGCAAAGATGATAGCCAAGAATGTTTTTTCTATGGTTGCATAGTTCAACTCAGGTGCATTCATAGTCCTGCTTGCATAATAGATGGTAGGAATATCTTATCTTTTCTTTGTCCAAGAACGGTTCCTAACAACAAAGTTACTTTCGTCACACATGATTTCAAAGGGTGTATCGCAAACTGGTGCATCAATGATAGGGGCGGTTGTCAGTTTTTCCTTCAAGACTTTGAAGGTTTCAATGCACTTTTCATCAAATTCAAATGAGGTGTCCTTCTCAAGAAATTTACACAGTAGCCTGGTGATATGTGAAAAATCCTTAATAAATTTCCAATAAAATCCAGTATGGCCTAAAAAACTTTGTATTCCTTTCACAAATGAAGGTGATGTTAGCTTTGCTATCACCTCAATTTTTACCCTATCAATTTTTATCCTCAAACTTGGCACCTTGTGTTCAAAACAATTCCTTCTTGCACCATAAAGTGGTATTTCTCCCAATTTAAGACCAAATTTGTGTCTTCACACCTTTCCAAAACCAATTTCAAATTGCACAAACATCCGTCAAATGAGGATCCAACCACAGATAAGTCATCCATGAAGACCTCAATGATGTGCTCCACCACATCTGAGAATATAGCCATCATGCATATCTGAAAAGTGGCAGGGGCATTGCACAGCCTAAAAGGCATACGGTAGAAAGCAAAGGTACCATATGGACATGTGAAAGTAGTCTTCTCTTGATCCTCTAGGGCAATATAAATTTGGTTTTACCCCAAATATCATTAAGGTAACAATAGAACTTGTGCCAAGCAAGTCTGTCCAGCATTTGGTCTATGAAAGGCAGTGGGTAGTGGTCTTTTCTTGTGGATTTGTTCAGAACTCTCTAGTCCATACAAATTCTCCAGCCAGTCAATGTCCTTTTTTGTATTAACTCATTCTTTTCATTTGCCTCAACCGTCATACCTCTTTTTTTGGGAACACATTGCACTGGGCTGACCCAACTACTGTTAGAAATGGGGTACACAACCCCACATCTAACCATTTTAGAATATCTTTATTGACCACTTCCTTCATAATTGGGTTTAACCGGCATTGTGTAGCCACATACGACTTACTCCCTTCTTCCAACAGTATTTTGTACATGCACAAAGATGGACTAATGCCTTTGATGTCTGCTAGAGTACATCCTATAGCACACTTATGTCCTCTGAGCACTCTTAACAAAGTGTCTTCTTCCTGCTGGGTGAGGGCACTTGAGATAATCATGGGTAGTGTGTTGTCTTTGCCCAAAAATGCATATTTTAAATGTGTGAGCAATGGTTTCAGCTCCAAAATAGGTGGTTGTTCAATAGAACGCACTTGAGACTATGGACTTTCTTCCAATTCTTCAAAATGAATTTTGCTTTGTGCTCCATTGGCCTCCAGCCAATTTGCATATGCTTTGAATCCTGGCTCCTCTAAACTAGTAGGTTTACTGCTTACCAAACTGTTTTCTCGATCATCTCTTTGATATTCATACCTAGGAAGAGGCATAGACTCTTTAGAGTCTAAGCTTGAACAGTTCTCGTTGTGGTGTACTAGTTCTCTTCTTTGAACATCGATCAAGGCGCCTCTGGTAGCTAAAAATGGCTTCCTCAAAATAATAGGAATATCACAGTCCTCCTCCATGTCCAGAATGATGAAACCAATTGGAAAGATAAATTTGTCCACATTGACAAGGACATCCTCAATAATCCGTCTAGGGTTCTTAATAGATCAATCAACCAGATGCAGCGAGATTGTTGTAGGATGTGCTTTTCCTAATCCAAGTTTCTAAAAAATAGACAGAAACATCAAATTAATACTCACTCCTAAATCACACAATGCTCTATCAAATGTGGAATTTCCTATCGAACAAGGGAAAGTGAAACTCTCTGGACTTTCGATTTGGGTGAAAATTTCTTTTGGAGAATTGCACTGTATTCTACAATTAAAGTTATTGTCTCGTAGTCTTCAAATTTCCTCTTGTTTGATAGGATGTCCTTCATGAACTTGACATAATAGGGCATCTACTTCTGCAAAAGAAATGTTCATATGCAACTTGTTGAAGACATCAAGAAATTTTTGAAACTGCTTGTCTATTTTGCTCTGCTTTAGTCTTTGTGGGAATGGGACGAGTGGCATTTGCTCCTCTTTTTGTAGAGGTGTAGGCCCTTCAGGAGTTAATTCCATCTTATTTCTTGACAGTGGGAACATGTTTGGGGGTATCCTCCAATTCTTTTCCATTTCATAGGGTTATAGCTTGGCAGTGTTCCTTTGGATTCACCTCCGTAGTGCTTGACAGGGCTCATTATTGTCTTTCCCCTATCTTTTTTTACCAGCTATCCCACTTGTGCTTCAAGATTTCTCATGGTTACCATTTGATCTATGAAATTTGCTCTAGTTTCCTGGATGAAACCATTTGAAGTTGTGGCTAACTGTGCCAACAAGTCTTGATTTTCTTAGCGGCTAATTCCAACTTAGTGATCAAGTCATCATTTGAAGAACGTTGGAGAGGCCCTTAAGGCGGTCTCATGATCTATTGTTGAGGTTGGAAAGGTTTATGGGTTGGAGGGTTCAGGACATGCTGATTATTTCTCCAAGAAAAATTGGGATGATCATTCTTCCTCAGGTTGAAATTGGTGTGCTCAAAATTGTTGGGATATCTTTGCTGATTCCCCGCATAATTGAGTTGCTCCATAGGGACATTATATAGTGAAGTTACTTATTGACATTGCTCTCGAGGATGCGCTCTGCCACAGATTTCACAATATAGTTATTGCACCACCATCACTGTCTTCGATTCATGCCTTGACTCATAAATATTTCAAGCCTTGTGCTCATAGCATGAATGGCAGCAGCTAATGCGTCTACCATGTTCACGCAATATTTTTCATCTACTTTCTTTTGATTTTTCCTTTCATTTGGCCATCTGTAACAATTTTGGGCCATAGTTTGCAAAAATGCATAAGCCTCATTGTACGTGCCATTTGCTGCTACATTGATCTCTCTTCCTATTATACTTTCGAGGTCATTGTAGAAAGCCTGAATCTGCGGTACACCATGATTTGGGCAGCTCCTTAAAAGGTTCTTGAATCTTTCCCATGAATCATATAGAGTTTCTATATCACGCTGCGTGAAAGATGTGATTTTACTTAAGATTTGAGAAGTCATTGAATGTGGGAAGAATTGTATAAAAAATGCTTCCTTAAATCATCTCAGGTGCGAATGAAACCAAGCGGCAACAATTGCAGCCACCTTCTAGCTTTACCTCGGAGTGATAATGGAAAGAGTCTAAGCTTGATAGCCTCTTGGGTGACACCTGCATACTTTAAAGTGTCACATATTTCCACGAATGCATGTACGTTCAAGTTTGGGTCTTCAGTTGATGAGCCATCATATGTAGAATGTTGTTGTAGCAACTGAATTGTGGTTGTTTCAACTCAATGTTATTTGTTCGATGACTGGTCTTTGGATGGATGAGGCTTCTTCTTCAGCCTGAGAAGGGGCAAAGTCCTCCATGGGAACATCATCTTCATTTGGCACCACCGCCATCTCAGCATTGTTATCCATTTCTCTACGTTGTTTTCTTTCCTATAGTTGGGCTATTCTTTGGGCTTGGAAAGCCCATCAATTTCTGGATCTCCCACACTTGAAGAACTCTTGCCTCCCGAAGGGTTCATACAACACCTGCACGGTAACACAAATGTACCAAAAGTAAAATACACAAAACAAAAGGTCCAATCTAGCTAAAAACTCATGTAGTATTGATATTGTCAAAGCTAATAATACCCGACAATGACGCCAAAAATTTATTTGTTGATTTCATACAAGTGCACAAGTCGAACAAGTAATAAAGTGAGGTGAGGAGTGTCGTACCATGAGGATTGTAGTTGACAAACACCAAAATGAGCGAGTTTTATGCAATTTGGACAAATGATTCATGAGTTGTTCACTAATCTACACGTTAAACATAATAAATGCAACAAATAAGGGTGCTATTTTTTTTGGTATTATCAAGGGTTTATGTGCACAAGGCCGATGATGAATCTCTTGGTTGTAAATATCTAGGGGTAGAGACTTTGCCACTTTATGCTCTTGGGAGGTTCTATTGTCAATTTACCTTCTTAATCTCTTAACTAGTTGTCTACCAAATTTTCCCTTCATCGATGCAAATCTCTCTTGAGTAGAAGCATCCCTCTTACGATATATAAGCATGCACCTCTCGAATGTCACACTTGAATACACCGAAGGCTTTACGCTTAGAAAATCCACACGCAATAGCAATAACCCCATAGATATTCTCATGCTGTAGTGATTATCTTTGGTTTTACCATGTCTAGCATAGTTTGCGTCTCTCGACCTTCCATCATGCTTAGTAAACTTACAAATGTGGGCTAGACAAGCAAGTAAGGATGAAATAACGACAAACCAAACAACCTCATTAACTTTTTAACAAGCTATACATTCAACATTTCTCTAGAGCGCATCAAGGGCTACGCCACGCCCTAGCTGGGGATTTATTTAGCCCATACTCAAGGCATGGACTTCACAACAATGCTTAACTAAGAATTTCATAGTTAAAGTAAACAGTGATAAGGTCCAAGAACTCCCTTAGAAATGCTGCTCTTGGATGATAGCTCCCGATCATTCCACAAACAATAACCCTCTTAGATGAACCCCTTGTCTGTTCTTTTATACTTCTTGTCACCAAAATGTCTTATCTCTCAATGGGTAGCTTATGTCGGAAGCTTGGAGCCAAAATGAGGGGTAAAATGGTTTGCCTACAATGGTACGGTTAGAGTCTGGCATTTTTCCTGCCATGCAGACTTGCGGTATTCAGGCTGGAGTTGCGACTTGCATCTTTGGGGCCAAAATCTCCATATTTAGAACCTTTGTCCTTCATCTCTTTATTTGTGCTTAATATTATGAACTCCTATCCAAGCATGAGAAATGGACATAAGATGCACTTTTATTCCCATGATGATAAGCAAGTTTAAGACATAATTACCACCATTAAGTTGGTACGAAACCAACTTATCAGCAAACAGCCCATTGCTCTGGCCCAATTGTATTATGATGGTCCACACTTCAGGCTCACTAATGGCCCTACATGGCGGTTATTATGGGTTGTCTCCTGCTGAGGCCAACTCTGTTGTTGTATTACCTGTCGGGCCACCAACCCACACCAGTCCATGGCTCCATGATCCAATTTGGGTCTATACATGCTGGCAGTTCTAGGCCCCCCTAGGTCTCCACATACTCCTTGGTTTATTGGGCCAACCAATACTAGGCCCCATTCTCATGGGCAACTTCCCCGACCTTCCACCACTTTCCTCTGGACTGCCTCCTTTAGCTATCGTCTCGGCTCCTGCCCAAACCTTTCCTCCCTTGCCATATTCAACCATCGTATCTGATTGGTATATGGATATTGGGGCCTCAATTCATATGACCTCCTCCCCGGCCACTCTAAATTAGGCAACTCCTTATATGAGTAAGGCATGTGTTATGGTGAGTAATGGCGCCCCCTTGTCTATTACTCACATTGGTAAAATTGTTACTGCTTCTGCCCTACCTATGATAGATGTTATGGTCGTTCCTCATATTACAAAAAATTTGTTATCTATCAGTAAACTGATACTGACTTCTTTCGTACCATTACATTTATTGATCACTATTTTATTGTTCGGAGTCATCATACGAGATAGGTGATGGCCATTGGCCGGCGTGATGGCAATTTTTACATACTTGAATGCAACATCCAAACTCGTGTCTATTCAATTAAGGCATGTTCTCTCAAATGCTCTTTTGATTTATGGCATGCTAGGCTAGTCCATGCTTCCTATTTTATTGTTTCTTGATTAGGTAGTCAGGATTGTATTTTGTTGGCATCCGTGACCCCTTCTCTTTGTACACCTTGTAAAATGGCCAAGAGCCACCACATCTCTTTGTCGCAATGAACATCTTGCCTCGCGGCCTCTGCTTTAATACATTGTGATATATGGAGGTCCTTCTCCCATTTTATCTACGTATGGTTATCGTTATTATGCTATTTTTATTGATGATTATTCTCAATTTATCTGATTTTACACTCTGAAACATAAATCGGATTTCTTTGATACATTTCTCCATTTTCATGCATTCATTGAAAAGCAACTTTCCACTACATTTCAAAAATTTCAGAGTAATTGATATGAATCTTCGTATGTCAACAGATAACGTGGGTTTTGGGAATTGATTTTTTGCCCACAAACAATCAGAATTCGACAGAATAGTCAAAGATAGGCGTGCAACCCCTCAAAAAGCTACATGAAATAGAATTGATGGAATGAAATGGGAGAATTGTGTTATGCCTTAAGAACCCAACCAAACAGACTACCCCTAGCTAACAATTATACTAGAAACAAATGAAAATATAGATATAGTTGAATGCCTAACAAAAGATCTACCCAATGATCAACACATAATCAAATGATCAACTTTTATATAAATCCTAAGGTTCATGCAACCTAATTCTCTTCAGAACAAGTAATTAAAGAATAAAGAGTTTCTTCATAAGTTCATAATAAAAATCAATAATAACATGTGTTTTCTGCCGAGTACAAAGGCCCTTTTATAGGCAAAGAAATAACATAAGACTAGAACTCTAATCCTAGGAAAACTAAGGATTTTAGCAAACCTAGAACTATTACATACCTACTAATTTTGAAAATAATAAAATTTACAATTATTAATTCTCTAAAATAATAATAATAATAATAACAAAACCAACAAATCAAGGTGACTTTTCATGCAAGCTTCATCTACGAGCCAAAACTCCTCCGTCGGCCATGGCCCCCTTCTAGAACATGTACTTTTCCCCATGTAAGTTTGCATCTTGAAATTGAACTCTTCCAAGTTTTGCATGGCTACCTTTGCATGGGAATTTTGTTTGCATAAAAATTAGAGTTTGCATGGAAATTAGGGTTTGCATGGCCTCCTAGGGGTTGCATAGACTTCACGTCCACATGCTTACACCCCTTCACGTCCAGATGCTTCATCTTTGAATGAGATCATAGTTTTCGTCCAGGATCGTGTCATACTTCATTTCTTGGAAACGATTCGACCCCGAATCTTGACCTTGTGATTGATATTCCCCACAAAATCATAAGGACCATTCCCATACTGATTTTCCATATTACTCAAGGAATCAACAATGCATCTGGGAGCTTGGATATCTACATAAATGATGGTGGCCTTGAGTTCATTAGCCATCATTTTAAACATACCTTCACACACACAACATCCACCATCAGATATCCTGACTTATACGCTGCTCAAAATGCTTGAGTTGCTCACCCTACTTTTCGATTCCCATACTCCTCTCACCTACTCGGTCGATGCGTTATGTACTGCATAATCAATTAGTTCCCATCCTATCCTTACAGGTATCTCTCCTTTTGAGTTATTTTATGGTGTCTCGCCTATTTATGATCATGTTCATTCATTTGGATGTTTTCATTTGTACGAGATTATACTGCCTATAATTTTTCTCCTCACAGTCTTCCTTTTGTCTTCCTCAGCTACAACTCCTCCCATAAAGAATTTTGCTATCTTGATCTCTCCTATTTTCGTCTATACATTTCTCATCATGCTCGATTTTATGAAACCTGCTTCCTTTTCCACCCTTACTCTCCTCTTCCCTCTCTCTCCCATCTCGATATATCCACCTTCCTTTAGCCCTCTGACCAATTTTCGTTAACCCCTCCTACGCCTCTCCCTCTTACTTCATCTAGCCACTCATCCTTCCCTTGTGTACCCTTTGTTCGTTGCCCGCTTATATTGCTCCACCACCTCCTGCTCCCTCTTTCCTCTCTGATCTCGCCCCCTTAGATCCTTCCCCTTCTCCTGAAGATGTTTCACCCTCTCCTTTCTCTTCCATAACTACTTGCGCCAAGGTTGGTATGTTTCGACTTTGCATTATTGCAAATTATTGTGATATTATTCCCTCTGGATTTATCTCCACACTTTTGGTTTCTACTGAGCCCCGTGGCTTCCGGTCTTCTTTCAAGTATCCCGCTTGGATTTCTGCTATGGATGAGGAGATTACTGCACTTCATCAAAATTAGACTTGGGATCTTGTCCCTCGTCTTCCTCGTGTCAATGTTATTGGTTTCAAATCGATCTTTTGCACTAAGTATCTCTCATATGGTTCTATAGAATGTCCCAGGCTCGTGTTGTTGCTCATAATTTTACTTAGGTTCAGGGTGTTGATTATTTTGATACTTTCAATCCCATTTTCGAGGCTACCACAATTCACACTATCTTGTCTCTTGCTATTTCCCGCGGATGGTCACTTTGTCAGCTGAATGTGAAAAATGTTTTCCTAAATGGCTACCTGACGGAGGACGTTTACATGGAGAAGCCCCCGGGCTATGTTAATCCTTAGTTTCTCGGTCATGTGTATCATCTCAAGAAATCTCCATATGGTCTCAAGCAGGCTCCTTATTCATGTTTTGAGAGATTTAGCACCTTTCTCGGTAAACTGGGATTCATCTTGAGTTGTGCTGATACTTCATCCTGACTCATAATTCCACTATTATTTGCTTGCTCCTTTATGTGGATGACATTATTGCCACAGGTAATAGTCATTCTCTTCTTGATCACTTTGTTTGATGGCTTCACACCGAGTTTGCCCGCAAGGACTTTGTCCCCCTCACTTATTTCCTTGGTCTTGAGGCTACCTTCATCAATGATGGATTATTTCTCAGCCAGATGAAGTACGTTTGTGATATTATTATCCATGCACAGTTTTTGGACAACAAGCCTGTTAGCACACTCATGGTCGTCTCACATTTGTCCTCTAATGGTGATTCTTTTTCAGATCCGACTATGTATCGCTCGCTTGTCGGTGTTCTCCAGTACCTCACTATTACTCACCTGGACTTATCATATGCAGACAACAATGTCAGTCAATATATGGATGCTCCCACTAAGCTGTATCTACAGGCCGTCAAGTGCATTCTTTCCTACGTGAAAGGCATTCTTTTCATGGGTCTGTGTTTTACTACCCCATTCGACCCCTACTCTGTTATCACTTACTTTGATGCTGACTAGGCCAGTTGTCCTGATACTCATCGGTCCACCTATGGCTTCACTATATTTATGGGGGATAACTTGGTTTCTTGGAGCACGAAGAAGCAACTAACTATCTCACGCTATAGTTGTGAGTTTGAGTACCATGATCTTGCTATTACTGCTGCTGAGGTGCTCTAGCTCACACACTTGCTTCATGACCTTGGTGTTTCTTTACAGCATCCGCCAGTGCTTCTTTGTGATAACAAAGTGTTATCTTCTTGAGCACGAATCCGATTGCTCACAAACGTGTTAAACATTTGGAGTTTGACTACCATTATGTTTGTTAGCAGGTTCTTGTCGATACTATTCGCACAGTGTTTGTTCCATCTCACTTTCAGGTTGCTAATATCTTCACCAAATGTCTGTTGTGTGAGTTCTTCGAGTTCTTTTCGGTCCAAGTTTCACGTGATCTTCAATCCCACGCTCAACTTGCTGGAGGTGTTGACCATGAGCACTTCTCACCACATGAGCTCTTCAGCATACCTATTGACATGAGAACTGCTCATAATATGAGCTCTACAACAGACCTACACATGAGGACGAGTGCCTTAGCAATTCATCACATGAAACTGCAGTCGAGGCGGGATCAACAACTGAGGATGAGGTCACCATTAGTCCAGCATCCAAGTTGCACCATTAATCCAACCAAGGCATTGCACCAAAACAGCACAACCATACCTGCAACACAAATCAACAAAGCAAACAAACACAAAAATAGAAACTTTCCAAGGATTGTAGAAAGTAGCGGTTAGCTTTTCTTTCTACTTAACACCATCTAATGAAAACATTTTTCTCAAGCTTGAATAAATGGAAAACTTATCTTCTTCTTCTCAACCTCCATAGTTGCTTCAAGATACTTTGCACACAGGTACCACATCAAAATTCTTCAACACTTCAGCTTCACTACATATTGTAATGGTCCTTATGTACTCTGATTCATCGAGGTTCAGCTTGCTTGTTAATTCCAAACCAAGCAATACCCATGGTTAATGATGTACAGTATATGGCTTTATCATGTTCGTGATCTTTGTCCACAAGTACAGCTTAATGGATGGTAAGTCCCATATCAAGGATGGAAAGGATGCATACAGGCCTTCATTTGCTGGATTCAAAGATGTAGACTTGACTGATAGGAAGCTTTCTCTGAGGGGTATGGCAAGCCATGCTTCATCACTTATATTCATTCTCTTTTATTTAAATTTAGCATGTCAAACTCATACATATGCTTTTATGCACACCTTTGATTCATGTGCTCATCATCATGTATTACTTCATCGTAGATTGATAACTCCATGGTAGAAAGCTTTGGTACCGGGGGGAAGACTGTGATAACATCTCGTGTTTATCCTACTTTAGCGATATATCCATAAAGCGCATTTGTATGCGTTTAACAATGGGTCAAAGTTGGAGGTGGTGACAATTGAAAGTTTGAGTGTGTGGAGCATGAAAATGCTCGAACACATGAACCACTGAGATAGATGGGAATTTATCATACGGAGAATGAGAAAGAGAATTGATCAACTTTCCTCTTCATTTTTTGTGGTGTTTAGTCCTAGAGATGCAATGTTTATAAAATAGATTGTGATAACCTCCAACTCCTTGTGCAATTCGGTTTCAAGCATTCGATCTCAACATGACAAAACAAAGTAAATATATTATTCACCAATCCTGTAGAAAGGACACTACTGAAATAGAGAAAAGTAGAACCTGGGTCGGATAGGCTATTGACAATGTACCAAAAAAATCATGGAGGTTGAAGAATTGGTTGATAGGATGAAGAAGAAACCGATGACTTCATTTTTGCAAAACCCAACGTTGTGTTACAAGCTCTACATAATCCTATCTATTGTTTTCAAGGCAACACATAACTACTAAAACTTGATAGGCATTTTATTTTTGATAAGTAACAATTTCAAATAACCAAACCAAAATAAAGGTACAGGTTACAAAAGGTACTCTTACCTCACTAATTATGACCTTTTCGTACGCCCATAATACATTCATGGTGGTTTAAATAAGCTTACACAATGTCTATGATGTTGTATCCGATCCGAAATTATTATGCCCGCCGAAAGGCTTCTCATATGTTGTATACCAATACCATAATTGGACTTGTATCATCCTAGTGTTTTTGTACCATCGAACAGGTACTCAGAAATTCTCAGCCGATTACGAGTCTTCCAAATCTGCCAGACTATGCAATGCCACACAGCTCGCCACATCTCTCAGTTCTTCCTACCTCTCACAAGTCCCATGTGCGCCGTAAAGGGCGATAATGGAGAAATCAACCCCACATATTGAAAGTCCATCTACATATAAAGTAAAGACCATAGCCTATAGATCCTCATACAAGAAAAAAAAAACATGCTCCACACAATCTGCTCCTGTACTACAAAGCATACATCAAGTATCCTTTGGAGCTATCTCAATTCCCCGACATACCAGGTTATCCGCCGTTGAAACTCTGTTTTGTATCAGTCGCCAGCAAAAGGCCATTACTGGAAAAGGAGATCACTTACTCCAGATTGAAGCCAACGATATGTGTGCATTCACTTTCAACACTAGGTCTCAACGTAAGGCCAAGTAGCCTGAACAAACTGAATATCTACCCGAAGTATGGTCAGACCGTCTCCATTCATCATCTCCTGGTCTTGGATTGTAGCCCTCCAGTTGCACAGTTAACACAATTTCCGACTCCTAACCCCGTAACAGTCGATTCCACCGTCATTGAAATATTCACATATCTTCCTACAAGGCCCACTTCGACTCAATAGTACAAAATTTATCTGTTGCCGCCAAATACAATCTTCTTCTTGTCGAGTAGAAATGCCCCTCCTCACACCACTTCAACTCCCAAAAAAATGTTCCATTTCCCAAATTGAACTATTGTATCATTCGAGAATTAAACCACCGCGATGAGCCAATCAACTTCCAAATATATTTGCACCATTTCGTCACTTTCAGGGCTACAGGCATCTCTTCCCAATCTTGTAAGTTCACTATTTTCGGCAAATATTTAGCAATGACAATTTTTTTCCATTGACATTCAGTTTGAGTGCATAGTCTCCAACCCCATTTTCCCAGCAGTGCAATATTAAAAACCTCCAAATTAATAAAGCCAAGTTTGACATTATGCACACTCTGACAACACCTCTTCCAGTTGATCAAATGTATAGGTCGTGTCACATATTTTTTTATTTCTCAAAATAAATAAACTACAAACCTTGTTCATCTCCTTAATCACATGCTTTGGGGGCTTATACATCGAGAAGTAATACACCGGCATACTTGTTAATACACTTTTTATCAGGGTAGTACTTCCTCCAAAAGCTAGATATAGATTCTCCCAAGATAGTACTCGTCGTTTCATTGCTAAAATTAACTTGTCCCAAGTTTTCACATGCCTTGGTTTGCATCCCACCGGCATACCCAAATAATCAAATGTTAGCGACATCACCTCACAGTTTAAATGATCTGCCAACAATTGCAGATCTGAAGGCACCATATTCACATCTAGAATATGACTCTTTGAAATATTGATACTCGGGCCTGACAGTAGCTCATATACTTGTAAGATACCTGTCATTGTCCTCGCGTTCTTCATTGATCCTTCACTAAAAATAGCGTATCATAAGCATATAAAGAATGTGTATACACTAATTCGCCACATTTGCCCTTTCAGCCTATTTAAGCGGATCGCTTCATTCAATAGCATGTTTAAGCCCACCATCACCACAAGGAAAAGGAACGGAGATAGTGGGTCGCCTTGCCGAAGCCCCCTCTTAAATTTGAAGAGACCCGTCGATGATCCATTTAGCAAAACCATCGTCGAAGATGTCTATAAGCAATCTTTTATCCACTTTACCCACCGCACACTGAAACCCAATTTCCTGAGCTTAGACAGTAAGAAACCCCAGCTTACTGAGTCATAAGCCTTTGTAAAATCAACTTCGAAAAAGATAACCTCTTACTTTGACTCTTGCGCATGATGTAGTAATTCATTCGCAATGAGGATACCATCTTCTATTTATCTACCTTTCACAAACGCCAACTGTTGCTTCAAAATTAGCTTATCAATCACCTTTCATAATCTGTTTGCCAACAACTTGAAAAGTAATTTATAAGCACACCCCACAAGTGATATTGGCCGATAATGATTAAGTTCTAGAGAAGATATACCCTTTGTTGCAAGGTCAATTGATGTCGAATTCAAACTCCTTAACAGTTGTCCCGAGAAATAGAACTCTTGAAGAAAATCGATCTAGTCACACTTCAAAATCTCCCAATGATTCTGAATAAAAGGAGAATTGAATCCATCAGGTCCTAAACTTTTGTCCCTTGCACAACTTTCAGAGCCTCATAAATCTCCTATTCAGTAAAAGGTGTCACCAACATTTCATTATCCTCCCTAGATAGCCGTCGAGCACACTCTAATTCTAGAGTAGGCCGAACACACATAGTTTCACGAAAGTGATTCTGAAATATTCATAAATGCCACTTTTTAGACGAGTCATAGATTTGGTCCACTCTCTATTCACATATAATCCATAGATACCATTTCTCTGTCATCTACTCTTCACTAGTGCATGAAAATATCGAGAATTTCAATCTCCTTCCTTAATCCATTTTGATCGCGACTTCTGAAACATAATAGCAGCTTTCCTATTTAAAGATACCTGGAGGTCACACCACTTGTCTTTTTGATCCTCTATTTCCTCTTCCAACCGGGCACGAGTTTCACCTATAACATCATATAAGTTTAGTATGTTTTGTAGTTGATCTATTTGCCTATAAGTATATCCGAACACGGTTTGGTTCCATTATTTAAATCCTTATTGAGTTTTTTCAACTTACAGTGGATCACATATCCTTTACTTCATGTAAAAGAGACAGAAGACCAGTTGTTTCCAACTAATTCTCAGAACGAAGGGTAAGAATCCCAACAGTTTAATGACATAAACTGTTTAAGCCCCCAATTCACAAATACATGTTGCATCAAAATAGGCGATAATCTGCAATGCTTCTGTCTACGTAAGTTGTTGCAAATTTGTCCAAATCTGCAACCACCACTCCGTCAATAAAAATCGATCAATTCTGCTTGCAATCGTGCCTCGACCGTTCAGCCAAGTAAATTGATGACCTAACAAGGAAAGATCCATCAATTCATTATCTACAATAAATTCATTAAATTCTATCATTTCTTGTGTCGGGGCTCCATCACCATTCATTCTTTCCTCAGGAAAGCGAATGGCATTGCAATCACTTTCAATACGAATTAGCATGCCATTCTTGTTCGAAATAAATGAAGTAAGTTGTTGCTATACCATCCTCTTCAACAACATCTATTGTGGAAAATAAATATTTATAATCAGCATCTCAATATTTTTAGATAAAAAAAAGTCCCCTACACCGCATAAAAGTTTGTTAATGATTGAATATTCATTACTGCAAAGGCTGTTGAGCTCCAAATCGATAACAATCCACTTGAGAATCCCATAGAAGGGCTCATCCCCAAATCAATTTCATTATCTCAGCATATGCGTCATACTAATGATCGGTCAATATTCTCTTTCTTCATTTCTTGCAAGCACAAAAAAATCGAGTTTATGTCTCCTGATAAGTGATCTGATTGTTTCCTTCTTTGGCCGACTTATTCCCCGAACATTTATTGTCATCACCTTCATTTAGGAACATTATTAGCTTACGCCAAATCAACCGCTGGTTGTCTCAATTCCGCATCCCGTCATTCAAGTGTTGCAATACTTTGAATCATACAATCATCTGCACTAGAACTACTAATCCCAAGAAGTTTCCCCAATGCCCATATTTTCGCCGCCGTATTTAACTCTTGGGGTTGTCCACGCATAACCCTCACCCCTTCGAATTGCTTATCTATTTTTTGAAGAGGAGTTGACCCACATTGATCACGCAGATTCTGAAAATATTGCATAGCTTCACCCAAAAACTCTAACAGGTTTTGTTGAGTATGCTCACCATCCGCCCCCACAAATAGTTGTTCTATAATTGGGCGTAAATTAAATATATATACGGGCTCAATGTAGGGATTAGAATCTTCTACGACAACGGTAATATTGTGCTCACCCCTCTAATTAGAGTGATTATAGTTGGTTCCACTTCTTCATGGCTACTTACCACTCGACCAGACTGAGAAGTTTTCCCCAACTGCGGGGATATAGATGTTCTGATCCTTAATCAGTAACGAAAGGTACTATATGGCGGTTCTCATTTTTATCCTTCTCAAATTCCTTGTTGATTTTTTCAGGTTCCACATTTGTACGTGACAATGGAGGGTATTCTTACATTGCTTTAATGAATATATATCTGGTGCGCAAGAAATAAGACTTATTTTACTAATGTCGAGATAACTCAAGATGATATCATCTTTCATCGAGAATGGCTTTTGTGAAACATCAAAGACATCTCTGTTCTCAATTCTGAGTATCTCATCTCTTAGTCTTATTGACTTGCTTCTTGGGCAATTGAATGGCAGAAATTCATTCCGAGCTATGAAAAGCATGTCAAACTATTATTAGGAGTGAAAGGTACCTTTTTTTGATCGGAACAATCCCGAGAGAAGTTATATTTCTTTCTGCAATTATAGCACTCCACGCGTGCCATATTCTTGGGGTTGTTTGCCTTGGGTTGTTTAGCGTTCTTCTTTCTTTGGGAGGGGGTGTTCTGAGTTTTTTTTGCTGGCTTGTCAAACCTTTTGTTCCTCTTAAGGTTTCCCCATAAGGTGTAAAAACTTTGGCAGAGGATGCAGAAGCCCATAAGGTTTCATCCTCAAGCTCGAGGTGCATAGCTATATCAGCAAAGGTTTTGATGTTCACATCATGAGACATCAAAGTCTTGAAAGGGATTCATCGTTTGTCCTCCCTTTCATCAGGTAGTGAACGAATCACATTGTTCACCTGTTCGAACTCAAAAATTTTGATCCCACAAGCCTTTAGCTCACAAAGCATTGAACATATAATACGAAGGTGTTCCAGTATTGGTCGATTCGAATTAATTTTGTACTGAAGCCAATTCAGGTGCAAGATACGGAGCCTTTATAGCTGAAATTTGGCCGTATTGTTCTTTAAGTTTGTCCCAGATAGCCTTAGCCATGGGCATCACATCGTATGTGCCAATAATATCATCGTGCATGCAATACAACATAGCATTGCGGACACTATGATCCTTCTTGGCCCATGCTGCATAGGTTATTTTGGATTCCTCCTTGGTGATGTGCTCAATGAAATTTTTTTCGTGCACAAGATACTGAATCTTTCTGGACCAAATGTTGTAGTTTAATCCAGTGAACTTATCACAGGATTAGAGCTCGACTATCATACTTGAAGGTGCCATTTCTACAAGTACATTTTAAGAAATACATTAGGCATAATTTTAAAATTAGATTTTCGGTAAGAAAATTTTGTTTATATATTGCGTTCGAAAATTTCGCTAAACTCATAATCATCATGTCCTAAATAACCAGAAATTTCTGGGAAAAACTAATTTTCACGTATAAATTCAAGCAAAAACACATTAGAACACATACAACCAAACAAATTGGCACTTAGAATTGTTAATTGTAACAATTCAATAATTTTTGCTGTAGAGCATTGTTTTAAATTTAATCTAGCTAAAAGAATTGACACAAATAGATTGTTAATTTATAACAATTCGATTTTCAAACCATTATACGTGATAAATTTTGAATCTATCAAAAGAATTTAAAATTGGTCAGATAAGATCATTAACCGATTCGGTAAGCACCCAGGTAGCTGGTACGAACAATAAGTCACAAATCATACACCAGCCTCCTTGACAGTGCTGTCATTACTTGTGAAGAGCCTAGATTTCTTGTGGGGATACAACGGTCTCACTTAAAGATCGGCCATAGACAGCCTCTCACGAGCATTATCAATGCAGATTTCTTTTGATATTTGAATTTTATGGTAATATGATTTTGATTACCATAAAATAAATTATAAACATATAGTTAATACTTAATTGTTATATGTGATATATTATTTTTTTGTTTAGAAACTAATTCTAAAAAATTAAAACATATAAGCATGCTTATTTTCATAACACATAGTAAATAATACATGCTCGGAATTAAAGAACGTATCTTTAAATTAAATCATAATCATGTGTGCTAAGAATTTAATTGCACTTAGCAAATAAAAAATTTCTAATCATACATACTAAAATTTCATTTAATTTAACACATAATTTGAAATTGGGCTTCTCAAAACATTTTACACAGAATTGCCCAAAGGTTTTCAAATGGAACTAGCCCAGATCAAACGAAATCGATTGGCCCAATTCGAAAAACAAAAAATCTTGGCAGCCCAGCCTACTTTCAATTTTTTTTTAAAAGTATTTAATGAATAAAAAAATATAAAAGCAAAAATTATGGGTTTTGATGCTAGGGTTTTCGCTGCCTCTTCCCAATGGCCTGCCTTACTGACATGCCACCTAAAAGAAGAAAAGAAGAAAAGAAGAACGCTTCCCTCGCCTATCGATTGCCTTTCTCTAAATCTAAAAAGAAGGTTTTTCTCTCTTACCTTCTTTCTTGGTGTGGTGGCTCAAGTAAAAGTACTAGGAATAGCACTATACGGATTGCTGACCCTTCTTACTTGACCAAAGAACAAGAAAGAAGAAATACTAGGAGTCACGTGGGATTTCTCTAATTAAAGTATGGGTGTCCAATGGTATTAGTGATAGCGGTAAGCCCCTCACCGCATCCGCTTCTGCTAAGTTAACGGATTTGAAAATTTCATCCGCTTCTGCTTCCGCTAACCGCTATTCCGCTTTCGCTACTTTCGCTAAGATAGCGGTAGCGATAGTGGAATCCGCTAATTCCGCTAATAAATAAATGCTTAGCAGCCTATAGATGATTTATTTTTTTGACAGCTTATCAAATTCCTACAATCTTTTATAACCTTTTCAGCAAATTAAACTCGTACATCCAATTAATCAAAGATATAAATTTTCTGCTAAAACAAGTAGTAGAAACACGAGTTATAAAAAGAACATTAGGATCTGAAGCTTGAACTTTGACTTTCGTTGCTTAATAGCTTTTCTTTCCCTTCGAAGTTCGACTGTCGTTGCTTAATCTTAAGTGTCCGTGTCCGTGGAAACTGGAAAGGATCTGAAGTCTGAACTTCGAAGTTCGATTGTCGTCGTTGCTTAATAGGTTTTGTTTTTGAGTTATGAAGGAAGACTGAAATTCATTGAAACTTGAAAGTTGAAACCGAGCAGAGCAGCGGCCGGTCGAAACTCGAAACCCTCAAATCTCAAATCTTTTCAATTTCAGATTGAATACAAAATAGCAATCAGGTCTGCCTCAATTTATATTTTTGATTTTTTTTTTAATTTTTTTTAAAGTTATATAATAACGGTACTAGCGGAATTAGCGGAACACCGCTATTGTTACCGTTATCGCTTCTGCTAATATAGCGGAATGCATTTTGTTCACCGCTTTCGCTTTCGCTATCCCACCGGAAGAGGAATAGCGGAAGCGATAGCGGTTTTCCGCTAATTCCGTTTCTGCTGGGCACCCCTATTCTAAACACTTACGTCATTTATCTTGTGATACTTGTGTTCTTGCAAAAAGTCATAGACAGACATATCCTATATCTCAGAGTCGTACTATGTCTCCTTTTACTTTAGGTCATTCTTATGTATGGGGGCACTCTCCTATTCCGGGCTTAACTGGTTTTCGATATTTTGTACTGTTTATTGATGATTTTACTCGCATGACCTGGGTTTAATTTCTTAAACATAAGTCTGAGGTGCCTACGGTGTTTATTACATTCTATACCATGGTCCACACTCAATTTCAGAGACAAATCAAAGTCCTTAGGTCTGATAACAGGGGGAGTTTGTTAATCACACTTTGCAAACCTTTTTCCGGGACAATGGATTAATCCATCAAACTACCTGTGCTCATACTTCACAACAGAATGGTATGGCTGAGCGAAAAAATCGATTGTTGCTAAAAATGACTCGTGCCCTACTCCTTAAGTCTCATATGCCACAGTCCTTTTGGCCTGATGTTGTGGCTACAACTGCCTATCTGATTAACCGTTTGCCCACCAAAGTCCTTGACCTAAAACCCCCGGTCCAAGTCTTGGCTACCAGTTCCACTATACCTAGCCTCCTACAACTACATCCCCTGGTCTTCGGGTGCTCAGTCTTTGTGCATATTCCAAAAGCCAATTGTACAAAGCTTGAGCCCTGTGCGATTAAGTGTGTCTTTATAGGATACGGAACTAATCAAAAGGGGTATCAGTGTTATCATCCTCCAACCCAAACCATGTACACGACCATGAACTGTGACTTTCTCGAGACTGAATACTACTACAGTACCCAACACACCGGCCAGGGGGAGCATACTGTTACACATGACCCGTTGAATTGGCTACTAAGTCCACCAACCATGTCACCTGTTGTATCTCGAGAACTAGACAAAGGAACCAATGGGTCACCTATCTCTAGGGACTCCCTAGAGCCACATCTTGTCGACATGACACAGCCACCTATGTACACCAACTCAAGGTCTTCTCCACCTGATATCTCTGAGGTAAGTGTTTCCCCTCTGGCACTTGATCATGACACCATATCTGTTGGAATTAACCATGATAGGGGTACAAAGAAAACGAACAGCTCGATATGTTCTACCACCCAGGAGCACTCGAGGCATACCACCCAAATGGTATGAACCAGAGTATGAACCATGAGCATCAAACTACCCTGCGACTAACCTGGCTAGGGGGAGTGCCTTTACTGAACTGGACTCTGACAAGATGAGAAGTGGTGGCAAGCAATGAATATTGAGATGGATGCATTAAAAAGGAATGAGACCTGGGACAAATGCGAGTTGCCTTCTGGAAAACGTGCAGTTGGTTGGAGATGGGTGTACACTGTGAAAAGAAGGGCAGACGGAACAATTGAAAGAAACAAAGCTCGATTAGTAGCAAAGTGGTACACACAAACGTACAGAATCGATTACTCTGAGACTTTTCCCCTGTGGCTAAAATTGATACTATTCGAGTTCTATTCTCCATAGCAGCTAACTTGGATTGGCCACTCCATCAATTTGACGTCAAAAATGCGTTCTTGCACAGGGACCTAAAAGTGGAAGTATGTATGGAGGTACCTCCTGGTTATTCTGATGATTTTAAACAAAACGAAGTATGCCGACTGAAGAAGGCATTTTATGGACTCAAACAATCACCCAGGGCGTGGTTTGGAAGATTTACTGTGGCAATGAAAAAATATGGATACAAGCAGAGCAATTCGGATCACACATTGTTCTTGAAAAGGAGAGGAGAATTTATCACTTGTTTGATCATCTATGTTGATGACATGGTCATTACAGGGAGCGACACTACTGAGATCACTGAACTACGAAAAAATTTGTTCACAGAGTTCAAAATGAAAGATTTGGGGAATTGATGTATTTTCTAGGGATAGAAGTTCTGAGATCACAACAAGAAATTTTTATCTCACAAAGAAAGTACGTTTTGGATCTTCTAGCTGAGACATGACTCATTGATTATAAACCAACCGAAACACCTGCTGTGGTAAACCAAAGGTTACAGATCAAAACAGACGGTGTTCCGACTGATCAAAGGAGATATCAAATCAACACTTAGTTGGTAAGCTTATCTACCTAGCCCATACTCGTCCGGATATTGCCTATGCCGTTGGAGTTATCAGTCAGTTTATGCACAAGCCTCAGGAAGAACATATGGAAGCCGCTCTTAGAATTGTGCGTTATCTAAAGGGAACACCAGGGAGGGGTATCACTTTCAAGAAAACAGGACATCTAGACATCATCGGTTACACTGATGCAGAGTGGGCAGGAAATCTGGTTGACCGAAGGTTTGCAGCTGGATATTTTATGCTACTAGGGGAAAACCTTCTCACGTGGAAGAGTAAGAAACAGAAAGTAGTGGCATTATCCAGTGCAGAAGCAGAGTTTCGAGGAGTGGCCCGAGGAGTAACTTAGATACTGTGGCTGAAAAAATTGGTGGCTGAAATTGATTATTCTATTACTGATACGTGCCAACTGAACTTTAATAGTAAAGCAGCGATCAGCATATCTGAAATTCTATTACAACATGACCGTACAAAGCATATTGAAATTGATCGACATTTTATCAAAGAGAAACTCGAGAATAAAGTTATAAGCCTCCCATTTGTATGATCAGATGACCAACTAGCAGATATTCTAACCAAAGTAGTATCTGGCACCGTGTTTACAAATACACTATGCAAGTTAGGAATCGAAGACCCTCCAATTCAACTTGAGGGGGAGTGTTAGATATATATTAGGAAAATGGAAGATCTCATATATCATGTAAAAGGAATGGTCAAAAAATAATTGATCTTTCCTTATTCTTAGGAGATCTTCCCTCTACCTACCTTATCTAGAATAGGATTCATATCTATAAATCTATATAAACACGGTGAAAGAATAATGCAATCAAGAAACCTTCTTCTCCAAATATGTTTTTCCGCTTATCTATCAAACAGATATCCATGTCATTGTATACTTCCATCCTTATTTGACGCAGAGGCGGAGCCAAAAAATTGACTGAGGGGGGGCAATTTTTTGCGGTTTGAACAGACTAGGTCGGTTCATATTGAATATAGTTTGGTCGGCTATTTTAATATCAGTATTAATAAAATAAAAATTATATTTTAATATCAGTATTAATATAAAAATTATATTTTAATATCATTAAGGATTGGGCCCAATCGGGTTTGCACGTTTCGAAGTTACTATGATCGTTTGATATAGAGTCAATCATAATTTTGTACCAAAAATAATTATATTATAGAATGTTAAAAAGAATTATATCCCAAACAAATAGACAAATTGATTAGAATTAATAAAATCTCATTATTTTTATGTATTAGCGGTCAACATATTCAAATTCGTATGCAATGAACAAGGTTGGAATCCTACAAATTCTCAATTTTTTTAATTTAATTCATAAATGCATATAGATTTTATTATAATTGATAAAATCTCATCATTGTTATGTAATGTAATGGTTGACATGTTCACATCTATAGGCAGCCAACAGCGTTAGAATCTCACATTTCTCAAATTTTTAATTTTGATTTCGAGAAAAATAAATTATAAAATCAATCAATCTACCAACTCATCTACATGGACTTCTTGTATAAGTTCAAATACAAATTGAATTACATTATTCTGAGGGGACCATATTGAAAAAATATTTTTTTTCATGTATTTTTTTGTTAAATATTGAGGGGACTATGCCCCCCTAATCTCGTGCCCCCTTCCCTAATTTGACGTATTACTTCCATGAATATGATTTTATAGTTCATAGTTCATATCATCATACGCATCAATAGCCACATTCTATAGTATTGCACCGGCCATACAGTCTAAATCCAGACAAAATGATGAATAAAAAAAAGAAAAAGAAAAACAATGATAAACGATCTCACGAGTCACGTGTTTCCATGTCCTTTTGACTCGGCGACAAATAATAATCACTTTTGTTTTCTTTTACAAAATTTATTTCATTGGAATCCGTTTTACTTCTGTTCTCATCCACTGGTGTCTATGAATCGAATGAAACATTTGTCAGGTTGACCAGAGCATCGAAGAGGAATCGTATGGGAACTCGTTCCGAAACCTAGCATTTGGCGCATTTTCAAGATTGGAAAATATTACGTAAAAAGGTTATAAATAATTGGAATAAAAGGAATGATTTTTTAGTAGCAGGAGTTTTTTTTTTTTTTTTAGTAGCAGGAGTTATAAAATAGTCATTTTAATTCAATAAATTGTATATTTATTTCAATTTTAGTCAAAGTCAATTCTTCACTTGTTTAACCATTTAAATAATATGTATTAAAATAATAATAAAAATTAAAACAATATAATATACTTACTTTATCAGATAAAAAATATATAATTTTCCATCTTCTTTTACATTTAACAAACCTAGGAAACTATTTAAACACAAAGAAGATTATAAGTTTATGTATTTTTTTATTGAGTTAAGTAAGAATATGGTATTATTTATATTTTTAATTTAGTTTACTAAAATTATTTTAGTTGTTTTTTTGGGTAAGAAAATTCTTTTACTTGTTATTGTAGGTGAAATCTGAAATTGCAACAAATTTGGAAGTTACATGAACAAAATTATTGTTTCATAACTTATGAGACAGTAATTACATTTTTTCCCTAAATTGTGGAACTAAAATTGTTCTTATTCCTAAATAATTTGAACAATTGATTTTTACGGATAACAAAAGAGTTTTAAATCTTGTTAAACTCCTAACTCTGCCCAACATGATCAGGCCTATTTATGGCTCTGACAAAATCAAAGGCCAACCATACGGACGACCTACGGGCTGGGCTGGCATTGTTGATTCAAAAGAAACACACATTTAGATGGTTTCTGATCAACATTTTTTGGGTTAAAATAAATAATAATTCAAGTCAAACTAATATTTCAATTACACAAAAATCCCAACAATATACAATTAGCTCGGTCTAAAGCAATCAGACAGGAGGATGCTATGCAATGACGGATTTAGAAAAAAATTTAGGGGATTTTTTTTTTTTTTTATGAGGGGCCAAAATATTTTTTGGGGATAAATAATATTTTGTACTAGTATATTTAAATTTTTTTGAAGTTCAAAATACATTATTTGAATGAAATATTACTAAAATTTGTCCCAAACACATTAATTTTTTTTTCAAGCATATTTAAATTTTTTTTAGTCCAAATATATTCAAAGGTGTCCAAAATTTTTTGGGGGCCGGACCCCTCCTGGTCCCCCTAAATCCGCCCCTGATGCTATGAAAAATGTAAATGTAACATTCTTTGAAACACAAATGTATAACCCCAAAAAAAGAATTGCAAACACACTCAATTTTAAATATTTTTTTCAAACACTGCCAAATTCACTAATAATTTTTTTTCTTATTTTTTCCTATATGTAATCACTTTTTAAACGTATAAACTATCATAGTGGCAGAGCTAGGGACAATGGGGACCATGCTTCCCCGCCCCAAAAAAATAAATAAATAAAAAATATATATTATATTGAATTTAAAAATAAAAATATACATGTATAATTTACATGTAATCTTTTTTCAAAATTATTTTTTGTCCCCACTAAAATTTATTCTTAAAAAAAAATGGCCCCTGCTTTTATAATGCTTGCTCCGCAGAGAAATAATTTTTTGGCTTTTGCATACTTATTATACAAATAGTGCTTTCAAATTACATGCTATACTCGTTCTACATAACGCTCCCGCTGAATCAAATATAAAAATGAACTGGATATATTTTGCCGGACCAAAGTTGACTTGAGAATAGATTTACGCCATACCAATACCATGACGAAAATAGAATAGATTTATAATTCAATTAATTCAGCAACTATATATTTCTATACTATTTGACCAAAAATCCTTTTGTATCTTTCTTTATCTTCATTTGTCAGCCGTCATTACCGGAGTTTTGCTTGTTTTTTGATAAGTAGACTTTATTAAATAAATAAAAAAACAATTATACAATAGTGCCATAGTGAAAAGTCTACGCGACCTTTATGACTTGCACAGTTCCCCGCGTGTGCAGTGGTCAATTATGGAAGAGATACGACGTCAAAATGCGACACCTTATTCATATAATAAACAATTATTAGATTTATGTAGATTCACTTGGCCCATACAACAGAGATTTCGCATATTCCGTCTTTTTTGTTGATTCGACAACACTCCACTTGTGGTAAACTAGAAGATCTATAGAGAAGTAAAAGAGAGAAGATTGGAATGATCGTGAAAAGTCTCATCGTATATTCTCTTTAGTTCCTCTATATATAGAGATAAGAACTAGATAAGGACTGCAGTTAAAAAAGTCTTATCCGTAGAAACGATCTTAATCATCTACATCTATAACAAAAAATCAAATGTTCTATTTATTTTTTCGATTTGAAAATCTATTTATCAAAGGCTGCCCAAGATGTCTCCCGTTCTTTTCGTGCAGGTTAGTGAAAACTTCAAAATAGAGTTCCATCAATAGATCATCTTGCACGACAATGGTACTGTCTGCACAACTTCCCTCGATAGATTGTACTTTTTGCTAGCATCATGCGGAATCCATGACTTATATTTGTTTTTTGAATGTGAGGTGATATATCAAGTATGGCCTGCCATTTATATTGGAATATCACACACGGGTTATGAAAAAAATTGTAAACCAACTTATAAGAGAATGTGTTATTACAATCAATTAGCTTAATACTAAGGTTTGTATGAGAGTAACCCACATTCACTTGTAAGTTGGCCTTTATGCACACCCACTCTTAGGGCTTGACACCGGTGGTGGTTCGAGGTCTAATAAAGTTCAACATGGTCTCAGAGTCAGGTTTATGATTATATTCCATCAAAAAACTTGTTGGTTTGGATTCGATGAGACCACATTCACCAATAATATTCATTGCATACTTACGTTGACTAAGAAATATTCCCTGAGAGTTATGAGAGCGATACTCAAGAAATATTTCAATACAAAGAGATCCTTCATCCTGAAATGCTTACCCCAATAACGCTTGAGTTGTTCCAGTGCGGCAACAAAGTTACTAGCAAGAATCGGATCATCTACATAGACAAGAATATGGACACAGATGTCCCCATGAATCAAGTTGAACAGAGAGTTATCCAAAACACACTGGACATATCCGTAACAAATCAAAGTGTTCCCAAAAGTCTCAAACCAATAGCTAGGGGCTTTCTTAAGACTGTACAAGGACTTTTAGAGGTGACATACCTGACCGGGAGAAGCCGTGATACTGGGAAGCAACTTCATGTATATTTCCTCCTCAAGAGCACTATGAAGAAACGCATTGTGAATGCCCATTTGCTGTAAGCTCCATCTACGAGAGGCAGCAACAGTAAGGAAAGTCACAGTAAGAAGCTTTACCACGGGAGCAAAGGTTTTATTAAAGTCCACTCCCTCGATCTAAAGATGACCTAAGATGACCAAACAAGCTTTATGACGTTCAATCGATCCGTCTGCATTATACTTGATGTGAAACACCCATTTACACCCAATGGTGAGCTTTTCAGGCAGCAACGTTTTTATTGGCTTGAAGAGCCTCAATTTTGGCTGCCATGGCCGATCGCCACTCGGGCGATTTGGCTGCTTCAGCATAAGTGCGGGGCTCTGAGCCGGATGTAACAACTGTCAAGAATTATAAGTGGGATGCAGAAAATAAGAGCAAGACACATAGTTTGCTAAAGAATAACACATACCTAAGGGGGTCATTGAGAAGCATAGGCATGAGAGGGTTTACTATTCGAAACATCATATTCCACCACAAGTTTGTGAAGCAAGACTAATGGTTTCTTAACCCTACGACCACAACCAAGTATGTTGGGCCCATTTAAATAACCCGTGTAAGTCAAGTCTCAACATGGTTTGTCTAGAGGGGGAGTGTTGGAATATCACACACAAAGTTATGGTGAAAGAGTTGTAAACCAACTTATAAGAGAATGCGTGATTACAATCAATTACCTTGATACTAAGATTTTTATAAAAGTAGTACACATTCACTTATAAATTAACCTTTATGCGCACTCGCACCTGAAGACTGAGTCTGGTTGTGGGCCGAGTCTAATAAAGTTCAACAATTTACTCATCGCTTGGTTATCCTTATGTCGGACACATTGAACCTCTTGCAGACTTCCACCTACATGTGAGAATGTTGCAGCAATGTGAAAGCGAGATGGATATTTATTTGGCCTGCGATTGCGTGGACCATCTAGACAATGAGAAACAAATCATCTGTTAGAAAAGGAAAAAATGTTGAGTGAATAATTAAAGGGATATAAATCAAAATTTACCAAAGATGTAAATGGTAGGATCAAATTATGAGATCCCTACCATATTTATCCCTAATCTAGTCATATACCCCCTGTATGATAACGATGAATGCAATACAATACAAGAATTCAAGATTTCTCTTCTTCCGCTCACAAGCTAACATCATCATTATTATAGGAGAACCTCCAAACATATAGGGGGATGTAGAGACTTATCCTAAAGTGGACTCGGTGACTATTTACTTGAGCCACATCTCTATCTGTCTTTGGATTAATATATAGCTTCTTTATGTATCTCCTCATTTCTAAAATTCATTTTATATTTTAGTATCTCATTTTAACAACCAAAAAACCTTTAAAGATAAAAAAACGTTCTTGGGCCATGCAAATGATGTCAAAGGCGGAGAGGGTGCCCTAGACACCCTCAAGTCTTGAAAAAATGTCTTTTTTAAAATGCTTGATTTTTACCCCCCAAATTATATTCAAATTTAGACAAGAAAATATTTTAGCCCTCTACAATTTGATCCACCCCGAAAATACCCCCATTTTATATACCGGCTACCTCTGGAAAATATTTTTTTTTTAAAAAAAATGGAGGCTCTGGATGATGTTGTATTTGCCATTTCCTTACTGATATTGAATCCCACATGATAAGAAGTTTAGAAAGATCATCCATCTTTATCAGATGTGCAATGCAAGCTTTCTATCGCTTGGAAATGGCAAATAGAATTAGCATTTACGTAAAAGGATCTTTGACAAGTATGGTAACACTATGTAATGCATTTTCTTGCAATTTACTTCTTTTTTTTTCCTTTTCTGCACAAATTAAGAAGCGTAAAAAATTCTCATAAACCCAATTTCAAAATTCTTTCTTGCTTTTTTTTTTTCCGTGTACAAAGAATATTATGCTAAATGGCATGTTTTGTACCTACAGTCTTTTCTTTTTTTACTCTCCTCTTTTGATTATCCATCTATTTTTATTTTGTATTTTTGGAGTATTTGAAAATTATAAAAAAATAAAAAAAAGTTATAAAAATAGTGTTTGCAATAAATTTTTTAAAGATATCTAAATAATAATATTTGCAGTTAAATTTTTTAAGATAACTTTCATTTACGTACAAAAATTGTCATTAAAAGTAGAAGGAGAAAAAAAATAGTAAAAAAAATTGACTAAGAAAAAGAGAATAAGAAGTACAATGGAAGTTTTAAAATACTAATTTTGAAATAATCTAGAAAAAAAAGAATGAGAAAAATCATTTAATTTTTAAAAATTACAAAACAAACCCTAAATAAGATGTGGATTCTGAAAGTTGGACAAGGTGTACACATTGCTCGACATATAGTTTTTAAAAATAATAACAATAATAATTTAATATTTAGGTATAAATAAATATAAAAAATAATTTAATATTTAACACATAAAAAGAAAACACCTAAAAAAAGAAGGACGCCCTCACTTGTGTATTTTTCTTTTTAATCTTGTAGATAATTTCTTATGTGAGATGAGAACTGAAATCACATTTCAGCGGGTTAGCTCCTTGTAGAGACAAACATACGTATGGGTAAAGCATGACACTCGCAAACAAACGTGCTTAAACCACGCGCAAAAAACGTGCGTGCAGCAGGTTAACTTCTTTTTTTTTTTACAAAACGTGCGCGTGACAGACTTGAAAGTCCAGTCTGCAAACCGTGGCGTGTTGTGCGGGCTGGCCTGCACTGTAAAATTTATTTTTTTATATCGTCATTTAAATCATATTATTTTTTTAAATAAATAATTTAAAAAAAATAATAATTCAAAATATGCAAACGTGCGTGCCTCATTTGTATGCGGGCTAGCTAGATACGACACATTTTTTAAGCATGCCGTGCCAGATATACACATTTTAAATACATGCGATTTATGGCGCATGCAAGTTTATAAAACGTGCGCAAACCATGTCATGTCGTGCGAACTGGACCGCACCACACATATGTTTATCTCTAGCTCCTCAAAGAAAATGCCCAATAAAGAAAAACAATATTTTTTTACCTTATTGTGTTTATTGTAAATTTGATTTCAATCGAACTGATAAGGCTTGGTTTATAATTATTGTAACTAAAATTAAAATCAAAATTCAAAAAATCAAAAAAAAAATTGTTTTTCGAATTTCATGTCGATTTTGGGGTTTTGCCAAAAAAAATTAAAAATATAAATAAAAAACTAAAAAAAAAAATCAAAACCAAAAAACGAAAAATCAAAAATTCAATTACATCTGGGGTTGAGAGTGATTTTGTTGGTATTGCTCATTGTATGTTGTAGTTTTGAATATATAGTTATACTTCATGTAATGTGTCATTAGTTTTGATCACTTTTATTTAAAAGCATACAAGTTTTAGGTTCTGATTTTTTTTTGCCCTTGTTAGACTTTAGGTTGAAATTTTGATTTAAGTTAAATGATGCATTTTTCTTTATATTTTTAAAATTGAAAAGAAAATCTTATCAGTTTCAGTTTTACCAAAATGGATTTTTTAATTTTTAATTTTTTCAAATCGAAACCAATATCGAAAAATAGAAAAAAATGATTTTCGATTTGGTTAAAATCAATCTTTTTGCTCACTCCTAGCCATATGAGATGCGAGCAAGGGATTTCAACATTGGCTCTAACAAAAATCTGAAGCTTAGTGCCTGTTTTGTACAACTTATTTTTTAGATTAATTTTCTCATTCTCCTTTTTTTCCAGATTATTTCAAAATCAGTGTTTTAAAACTCAACTTCTCCTTCTCCTTCTCATTTTTTTCAGTCAGATTCTCCTTTTTTCAGAAGTAGGTTGGAGGTTACTTTTTTTTCCACTTCTACTTTTAATGGCAATTTTGTAAATAAATCAAAGTTATCATACCAAATTTAAC
>JAOWBN010195911.1:0-27287 GCA_028565015.1 Pinguicula moranensis
ACTAAAAATACCAATAGTAAAATATTGTTTTTTTTTAAATCCCCGCTCAAACTTGAAAGGAATTATTTGTTGGGAGGGGGTTCCGGCCGCACCCCTCCGCTTAAGGTGAGTACTGAGTCCCCCTCACTTCTTGCCTCCCTCTCAAATTCAATTGATTGCCCTCGATTCCTCGAACATACACATCCATCCGTATACGTCACCCGTTTTGTCGACGAATCGAATGCCAAAGGGGAATGAATTGGTCCTGGTTCCTTGATCGTTGAACAAGAAATGGTCATCTACAATCTACATCGACTCTTTTACTAGTCAATCGTCGAGTCGTGCACGGCCATGGCTCTTGAGAAATCAATTGAGTCGCATCAATTAAAGGGGGTGTTTTGCGCAGACCCTCTTATGCTTATAATTGGATTATAAGAATTTTTTTTGAAAGAATGAAGAGTTATTTTTGGCGGGAAATGTGATTTTAAGAAATTATAATTTTAAGAAGGTTGCGTAAAACAGGGTATAAATATAGCATCAGATCGTTGAATTGGAACTTCTCTGTTAAGTGCCCTTCGTTGGAAGGCAATAGCAATAAATAATATTATAAAGAACCTGATCACTTAAACTTCCCAAGAACATTTTTCCTTCCCTAGCATGGAATTAGAATCTGAACTCGAACCGGATGCTGGGTCTAGATTTTATGCAGATATTCTCTAGAAAGAAGCATTTGACAACACCCTAGACTCAGCAACATCCAAGCCAACATTCCCCCCGTACAAGCTAATTTGCGTAAGTCACATAAGATTGGCCATTTTGTACATTGCAAATGGAGTTGGAAGAGTCATCATTGACAATTCTATTTAGTTTTGTGCTAATAATGGACTAGAGCAAAATTGCTCTATTAAATTCCAGTGCTTCTATTTAGTGAAGTTGCTGGAACTCAATACATCAAATGACGCAATGCATATTGGGTCGCAACGGAAATGGCCTCTTCGTACAATTACAAGGGTAAGGCCTCGTACATCTGACCCCCCAGACCCCAACCTAGTTGGGAATATACTGGGTACATTGTTGTTGTTATTGTTGTTGTTCTTTTATTATCTATGCATTGATTACTTATTTTATAAGTTAATTAAAACAAACCAAAAGTGTCTAATTTATAATTTAAGTTTTTTTGTACTGATATAAAAATTGTAAAATTGAAATGGTGAAATCATAAAATAATAACTATTCAAATACAGTAGTTTGAGAAATTGATGAGGAAAAGTGGATAGTACACATAAGGTGTGTTTGGGGGCGAGAATGAAATGGTGGAGAGAAGTGTGTGGCTGATCGTCAGTTTTTGAAGAGTTGAATGGATAAATTTAAAAACGGCATTGTGTGTAAGTTTTATAAATTTAACAGGAATAATGGGTAATTGGGACAAGTGATAAAATCGGGATTGCAACGCTGACTTGGTAATAAATAGATTGGCTCCATTTGGTAACCGAGTAGAAGGCGGTAAAATTGGGTTGAGTGTTATCCATGTTTATACGGAGTTTGGTAGCCACGTAGTTTTTATTCCACGACCCGAAGGATATGGGATGAACCAGAATTACTTCGTGTTTTGTCCGCCATTCTTATCCAAGAAAGTTGGGTGGATTTAGTTATTCACCTCTGTCCCAGTAATAAAGTTATAAAAATACCCTACACCCACGAATCCTCAAACATCACGATCGCAATCCGCTCCTTTCGACAACAACGTAACATTCACCCTTTTTTACTTTCTTATTTGGTCTCTTTGCTGGCAATTCCACTTTTCAACAAATTTGTCCACAGACAATTCTAGGGTTTTGGACCAATTTTCATTTTATTTAGTATCTATGGGTTGTTTTGATTCGATTTCATTAATTAGGGTAGATTTTCTCGATTTTAGGGTTTTCGAATGTACTTTGCTAGATTTTGAACCAATCTAGACTATGTTGCGTTTAGTGACTGTTGAATCTGTGTTCTAGTTTATGTGAACTATGTGTGTGATTCTTTCAATACCATATTAGCATATTCATAGAATTCAGCTATGTGTGATTCTTATTTTGAGTTGTTTTGTACTTATATGATGCTAACTTGAAGAAACCATCAACATCTTCGTGAGCAAAATTGTGGTCTTTTGAAAAGCTTAAACTATCATTGGTTATTATAGTAATCTAATCTTTTGGCTATGTAGAACTCTACCATGAATCTTTTGGAGGTTGCGACTATGGTGCTATGTGCAAGAATTTTCATCAGTGTGTTGCCCCTCTCCATAGAAATAGTAGAAAATGAAAAAAAAAAAATAGTGGCAAACGAACACATAAGCGTAGATGTTATCGAAATTAATCTCCTAAGTACTTGATCTTGGACAAGATCTCTGAAAGATTGGCATTCATTGAAAGGATAACTTAAGAGCCCAATAGGGATTGTTTCAAGAACTTCAAGATATTGAACAAAGCATTCAACGAACTGTGCAGAGTTTTGCGAGATGATTGTGGTTTAACTGACGACCATTATGTGTCTGTGGTTGAGAAGGTCGTTATCTTTCTACGGACATTTGCCCACCATCAAAAAAATAGGATATTGCAAACTGATTTCCAGTGCAGTGGCCAGACCATTAGTCAAGCATTCCAATAGGTCTGTGCTCAAGCTACATAAAAGACTACTAGTACCACCTACTCCAATTGATGAAGTAACCATTGATAAGAAATAAAAATGCTTTAAGGTATATGTACTATATTTCCTATAGAACTTGAGCACCTTTGGTCTGACAATATTTGCTTTGTTTGTAGGGATGCGTAGGCACACTAGATGGTGTTTCGTGATACTGAAGGGCGTTTAGTATACATGAAGGGCATTTCGTATACATGCTTGTTGGTTGGGAGAGATCAACAGCAGATGGCCACGTGCTCCGGGCCGCAATCACCCATCCAAATCAACTGAGGATCCTAACAGGCAAGCTGAGTATAGTCCTATACTATGAATGCAGTTTAGAGTATATGCTTACATGATGTGTTGCCTCAAATTTTCAGGGTATTATACTTGTGCGATAGTGGATACACAAACTGTGAAGGTTTTTGCACTACATACAGACAGATGCGTTATCTTCTACAGGAGTGGGGTGGTGCAAATCGCAGACCACCAAATTACAAAGAACTATTCAACCTTCGACATGTTGTAGCCTGTAATGTCATAGAGCATGCATTTGGTATTTTGAAGAAACGCTTCGCATGCTTAAGGATCCCCATGTATTATCACATTAACATCCAATGTGATATAATTCTTGTATGTGCTCTATTGCATAATTTTGTGATAAACGTCAGACTGTATGACCCGTTGTTAGATACAACAACTAAACACTTCCCTGGAGCTGAAGAACAAATGAGTCCATTCGAAGACATAGATGACCACATTCAAACAGTGAATTCATCTCTTGGATGGAATTTGTTCAAAGATCAATTGGCCAACGGACTTCGGGAAACCTACCACCTAGCTAGGGGCTAACTGATTTTATGTGTTCATTGTGTTGTGTTCTTCATCTTGTTTGTGACATTGTGACTGTAATTTATTTGTTGAGGGCTTCGACTTGCTTCGTTGAGGACATAGACTTGCTTGTTGTGACATAGAATTTGTTTATGATTGTTTATTCCATCCTGGTTTTTTCACCTGCAGTAGGGCTGAAAGATGAACGAAGTCACTTCTAAGAGATTTGATTAACTCACTCAACCCACTCGAAGGGCATGACCTGGAATAACAACGTCGTATAAGCGTCCAGGTAGTAACCATGATGTAGCAAGGAAGGAAAAGGAAACACATTCAGAGCCAGCGAATGCTAAGAAAGTATATCTCAATTTGGATGAAGAGAGAGCTTTGCTTACATCACTGAAAGACTTGGCACAAGAGGGTTGGAAGGCTGGTCAGGGATGGAAAAGGGGCACACACCAGAAGGCAACTGCCATGGTCCGGTCTGCGGTGATCGGCAATGCGATAATAACCAAAAATGTTGAAAACAAACTGTACAATTAGAGTAAACAATATTGATTACTCAATGAATTTTCTAGATTGAGTGGAGTAGCAATAGACCAATAGACTCATACAATAATAGTCGACTCCGAGGACATGTGGGGCGAATACAAAAGGGTAGAAAATATATTTCTTTATTCTATGTTGCTGTTTTGTTCCATTTCAACACATGGTTTTTGATGTTTTATTGATATTTGTAGGTTAATAGCAAGTATCTCCCATTGTGAGGGAATTCCTTCCCTTATTATGAGTTGTGGTGCGAGCTCTTTGGCCAATATCGGACTACTGGGTCAACCGCAAGAGATCATGGAATGGCTGAAATAGATTTATACGCGACACCAACAAATACCCATTCACTTGTTCACGATATAGATGAAGAAAATTGATGAGATAGAGCCCATGGGGATTCCGGTTGCTGTCAAAGCACCATTGGGTGTAGACGGTGATTCGAGAGTAAGCCATTGTAGGCGTAAGAGATCAAAGGCAATGGATGAGCCCAAATTAGCCACAAGGGCAGGAGACACACTAATGAATGCGGATAAACTATTAATTAAGGCTGAAAAACTCATTTTCAAGAAAGAGCACAAACAGAAGCCTTAAGCAGATATGGAAAAGATCACCAAGCTGATGATGCAACTGGATGCATATGAAGACTTGACTTGAGTGAAGGATTCGGTTAGTTGATCACCTACTCACACTTGGTGGACAATATTGCTATTGTCTCAATATGGATGTAGCAAGACCTACGGAGTTTATCAGACTATTTTATGATGGCAAACTCACATAAATATGCTTACCTTTATGAGCTTATGGACATCATTTTGTGATGGCTATTCCCTTATGTTTTGGACATCGTTTTATTTTGGCTATCTTGCAGATTACATTGTGCATGTTTATGTTTTGGATTTGAAATGACTTATTTTTTGGACATTGTTTTGATTTTGCTATTGTGCAAATTCCATTGTGTTGATGGAAATTTATATTGGCATCTAATTGATACAGATGTGCAAGAAAAATCAAAGCCAAACATGCATAAGACTTTTTTGTTGATAGAAAATTATATGCATGTGTAGCATAGCTTGTAAACTATTCGAAATCTTACCTTTGACCGGTAGTAACTGAGTACATGTTGTCATTGCTGTTGGAATGAATTACTTGTTGATGCAGAAGCATCCGAGCCATCCGAATCATTTAAGCTTGAAAGTGATTATTTTTCTGATGCTACTCTCATGGCCTTAAATTATTATGAAAATATGGACAAAAGGAAGCTTAGAAGGTGATTATTTGAAGGTTTGGTCGAATTTGGTGAGTTGGCAATAAAGAAGACAAATCTTGTCTCAAGCTTGGACAATCTTCCTATTGTTTTGGATTGTTGTCTTCTTGTTGTTGGAGTTACCTTTTGATAGAGTTTTTATGAGTTTTTTGGAGTCAAATAAATAAGTTGAGAACTATCTCTAAACTTCAGGGCACGTTTTCGTGGAAATTGGACCAAAATTTATCCAAGTAAAGTCATCCAAAATGCACCTAGACACCAAACTGGATAGATTCGATCAGAGTTTGTTCACGCTGTTGAAATGGTCGGTTTTGGTAATACAAATGGTTTTATAAGGAGATAAACTCAAGGGACACATCATGGTGGATTATTATACCAAGTTTCATCCAAATGTTTGGTCTAGAGAGAGTCAAAACCGAAGCCTAAAGTGGTGGCCATAATCTGTTTTTTTGTTCCTTATTTTGGAACTTAATTTTCAAATTGACTGGGTTATTATTTTTTGTCTACTTAATGCTCGACTTGTGAGCATATTAGACATTGAAGTACATGAAATAAACACCTTTTGAGTGAGAGAAAATTTCCTCAAAGATCAAAGTGTTATTCATCCCACTTTTTGCCTTGCAATTCTTGATAATCTTGCCTCTAAAACTATCATAATTCTAGGCCGGAATCAGTTGGTATCAAAGCCCGATTATCCTTTCGGGATGTGAGTTTTCCTTCATCAAACTATGGTTGGAGGTCGAGAACGTGGGCGCACCGGAGTTGCAGGTCCTGTGAATCAACCCACTGTTCGTGATGAAAGAGATGAGGTGATCAAGGAATTGCAGAGGCAAGTAGCGGAATTAACTCAACATTTGGCAGCCCAAAGTCACGTTGACCCTGAGGAGTCAAGTGATGATTCCTATTATACATTCTAGAATCCCTATCATGCTGAAGAACAAAGACGCGGAGATCGACCTAGATCATTCGGGGTTCAAGGTGGAGTTGCCTGAATCCTTTGGTTCCTTGCAAGATGAAGGGTTCGTGGATTAGTTTCAAGAAATGGAACGAATCTTTGAATGTAAAGATGTTCTAGAAGATATAAAGGTGAAGCTTGTTGCCACAAACTCAAAGGGAGAGCTTCTGCTTGGTGGGAATAAGAGAAACGTGCTCGTAAGCGGAGCGATCGTCCCAAAATTGTGAATTGGGACCAGGTGAAGAAGAAGTCGAAGAGCCATTTTCTTCCATTTGACTACACTCAAGCCTTGTATCAAAGCTTGCATATGTTGAGACAGGGCCTGAGGAACATTGATGAGTACACAAAGGAGTTTTATCAACTAATTTCTCGAAATGATCTTGCTCAGTCTGAAGAGCAGTTGGTGGCTCGATACATTGGTGCCCTTCGAGTTCCATCCAAGATGTGCTGAATCTTCAATCAATTTGGAGTATTTCAGAGGCTTATCAACGAGCCTTGACAATGGAGAAGCAACAAGTGCGACGTCCAGTCACTCGAAGTCAAACCGGTCGAGCTACACAATACCAAGGAGGAACCCGAGCCACTCAACCTACTCAAGGAAAAAAACCACCCCCTCAAAGCCATGCTAACACTTTCTCTATTAAGTGTTATCGTTGTGGAGAGCTTAGTCAAAAAGCCCCCGAATGCAGAAAGCCAGCAAGTGCGAAAGGGAAGAACTTCATGATTGATGAAAGTCATGAGTAGGCAAACATGTACGAAGATACTAAAATGTACGATTAATTACTAGGTGATTGACACAAAAAATTGATTATCAGAATGTCCCTTTTGATCCCCAAAAGCGAGATTGTGGATGATTGGTTGCATACCAACATCTTCCACACTACTTCCACCATCAAAGACAAAGTGTGCAGGATGATAATTGATAATGGCAATTGTGAAAATGTTGTTGCTGAAGAGGCTGTCCGAAAGTTGAATTTGAAGACGGAGTATCATTCCACACCCTATAAACTCTCTTATCTTAGAAAAGGTAATGAGGTAACAGTCTCAAAATATTGCCTCATTTCCTTCTCTTTTGGCAAGAGGCACTTTGATAATGTTTGGTGTGATGTAGTAAATATGGACGCTTGTCATTTGTTGCTGGGATGACCGTGGCAGTATGATCGGCATGTGATTCATGATGGGAGGAAGAACACCTATTCCATTAGCCTCAAAGGAAAGAAAGTGGTTCTTACCCCCCGCCGAGATGGAGTTTCACCATCTCCATCCCCGACGACTACTAATCTTTTTTCGATGTCTAGGTTCCTTGATAAAGTGAAGGAGGAAGGAGTGGTACTTGCCTTGATACCTCAGGAATCTAAGGAGTACAAGGATAAAGTGCACCTTTCAACCGAAATGAAGAAGTTTGATGTCTTGATGCCGGATGAGTTACCACACGAGTTGCCACCCATGGACATCTAACATAATATTGATCTTGTGCCCGGATCCGTGTTGCCTAATCGACCAGCATACTGTATGAGTCCCAAAGAGGCTGGAGAGCTTCAAAAACAAGTTGAGGAGTTGCTTGGCCGAGGCATAAATGTGAAAGTATGAGCCCTTGTGCCGATCCAGCATTGCTCGTACCGAAAAAAGATGGATCTTGACATATGCGTGTGGATAGTCGAGCCACAAACTGCATTACGGTGAAATATAGGTATCCCATTCCTCATCTTGATGATATGTTGGATCAACTTTCAGGTGCTAAGGTGCTTTCCAAGATCGATATGAAGAGTGGTTATGATCAAATCCGAATAAGGCCTGTAGACGAGTGGAAAATAGCCTTCAAGACATCAAATGGACTCTATGAGTGGATGGCCATGCCTTCTGTCCTATCCAATGCCCCCAACACCTTCATGAGGTTCATGCATCAGGTTTTGAGACCTTTTATGGACAAGTTTGTAGTTGTCTACTTTGACGATATTCTAATTTATAGCCTTGATCATGAGTCTCACTTGTTGCTCCTTCATATGATTTTTGATGTATTGAGAAGAGAGTCATTGTATGTAAACTAGAAGAAGTATTCCTTTGTAACCTTTTCTATGTGTTTTCTTGGTTTTGTCGTGTCTACTGATGGTGTACACGTAGATGAAAGCAAGGTTGAAGCCATAGTGCAATGGCTGAGACCTAGGAGCATCCGTGATGTGATGAGTTTCCATGGTTTGGCTTCTTTCTATCGCAGGTTTATCAGGAATTTCAGCACCTTGATTGCACCCATCATTGAGTTTATGAAAGATCGTACCTTTTAGTGGACCGAGGAGGACGAAGCCAGCTTCCATGTGGTGAAGCAAAAGATGACACAATCCCTAGTCCTTGCTTTTCCTCATTTTGAGAAGTGTTCGAGGTAAGTGTGATGCATCCAAAGTTGGTATTGGTGAAGTGTTTAGCTAAGATGGCCGACCTATTGCCTTCTGCAGTGAGAAGTCATCAGGAGCCAATAAGAACTACTCAACTTATGATTTGGAGGAGTTCTACGCTATTATACAAACCTTGAAGTATTGGAAGCACTACTTGATCCAGAAGGAGTTCATCCTTTTCACAGATCATGAAGCTTTGAAATACATAAATGGACAATTAAAGCTGAGTAGGAGGCATGCCAAGTGGGTGACCTTTCTTCAGAAGTTCACATTCTCTATGAGACACCAATCAGGTAGTCTCAACAAAGTTGCTGATGCCCTTAGCCAATAACACACTCTCTTAATCACCTAGCACGTTGAGGTGGATGGATTTGAGTCCATAAGGACATGTACCTGAATGATCCCTCATTTGGGAAGATTTTTGATGAGGTATCTCAAGCATCAAATCCTAATTATGTTATACTTGATGGATATCTTTTTCGTGCTCTGTACCTATGTATTCCATATTGTTCTTGGAGACAACACATTGTGAAAGCACAATGAAGGCCACTTCGAAAGACACAAAACTTTAGCTCTTACTGCAGTCAAGTATTATTGGACAAAGATGACTAGTGACGTGACCAAGTTCGTAAAATGATGCTTCATTTGCCAACGAGCAAAAAGGGTCCTAACTAATGCAGGATTTTACACCCCTTTGCCCATACCCAAGGCACCTTGGCTCGATGTAACAATGGATTTTGTTTTAGGGATGCCTTGTACTTAGCGTGCCATGGATTCTATTTTTGTTGTGGTTTACAGGTTCTCCAAGATGGTACACTTTGTGCCTTGTAGAAAGACCATGGACGCTGAAAGAATCGCTCACATATACTTCAAGGAGATTGTTAGATTCCATGGGGTGCCACGGTCCATTACTTCTGATCGTGACACCAAATTCGTGAGTTTGTTTTGGAGGAGCCTTTGGAATAAGATGGGCACCAACTTCAACTTCAGTAGTGCCTATCACACCCAGACCGATGGCCAAACCGAGGTGGTAAATAGAACTCTTGGCAATCTATTGAGATGCATTGCGGGTGCAAAGCCAAAGCAATGGGATCTTGCATTGCCATAAGCTGAATTTGCCTATAACATGTCCAAGAACTGTACTACTGGCCTTAGTCCATTTGAAGTGGTGACAGGATAGAATCCTTTTGGTGTCCTAGATCTGTCCCCGACCCCTCGAGTTGGTCGTTACAGCCCCAAGGTAGAAGAGATGACAGAATACATACGGTCTATCCATGAACTTGTGAAGGAGAAAATTGTGAATAACAATGAGTTCTACAAAACCCAAGCTGAGTCTCAACCAAAAGAGGTACAATTTGATATTGGTAACTATGTTTGGGTTGTGTTAACTAAGGACGGTTTCCCCCTTGGTGCATACAACAAGCTTAAAGACCGCAGAATTGGCCCTTGTGAGATCGTGGAGAAAATCAACAATAATGCCTACAGAATTCGACTCCCTAGCAATGTGAGGACTTCTGATGTGTTAAATGTCAAACATTTGAGTCTATATTTTGATGAGAATGGCATGATGAACTCGAGGTCGAGTTCTTTTTAACCCGAGGAGACTGATGCAGGAGCATATGAACCATTTGACCCTGAAAGTAATTATTTTTCTAATGCTACTTTGATGACCTTGAATTATCATGAAAATATGGAAAAAAAAGGAAGCCTAGAAGATGATTATTTGAATTTGTTATCGAATTTGGTGAGTTGGCAATAAAAAAGACAAATCTTGTCTCAAGTTTGGACAACCTTCCTATTTTTTTGGGTTGCTGTCTTGTTGTTGTTGGAGTTGACTTTTTGATAGAGTTTTTATGAGTTTTTAGGAGTCAAATAAATAAGTTGATAACTATCCCTAAACTTTAGGGAACATTTTCATGGAGGTTAGAGCAAATTCTATCCAAGCAAAGTCATCCAAAATGCACCTAGACACCAAAGTGGACAGATTTGACCATAGTTTGTTCATGCTACTAAAATGGTCGGTTTTGGTGATACAAATAGTTGGATAAGGAGCTACACTCAAGAGTCACATCATGGTGGATGGTTATACCAAGTTTCATCCAAACATTTGGTCTAGAGAGATTCAAAACCGAAGCCTAAAGTGGTGCCCAGAATCTATTTTTTTTGTTCCTTATTTTGGAACTTAATTTTCAAATTGACTTGGTTATTATTTTTTGTCTACTTAATGCTCGACTTGTGAGCATAGTAGACATTTAAGTACATGAAATAAACACCTTTTGAGTGAGAGAAAATTTCCTCAAAGATCAAAGTGTTCTTCATCCCACTTTTCGCCTCGCAATTCTCGATAATCTTACCCTTAGAACTACCATAATTCTAGGCCGGCATCACTTGTGGAATTGTAAATTGATACTTCTAATTTGAGTATGTGTGTAACATTTAAGCCAATGTAAGACCAAGAAAACTTTGGCAATAATAGCAGCTATAATACTCAGATTTCCAGTCCAATTTTCACAACTCAGAAACCAGGAACAATAGACATTTTCCTATGTACATACCTAGAAACACAGATGTTACAAAATTTATTTGTGATCATAAGAACTCAAAAGCTGAGAATCTCGATTCAGATAGTCAAACAACAAGTTCTCCAATATAAGTTAAACCTACATCTATTTGGATAGTCAAGTGACAAGATGTCCTTAGGAAAGCTATATAATAAAAACAAGTTTCACACGATCATGCAACAACAACTGTCTTTGTGTCCCACCATAAGTGTAGCTTCAGGTGGAGAGAGGAATCATGTTTAAGCAGGAGGAGCAGCCTGGGCAGGAGAAGCATCTATTCCACCATAAGTGTAGCATGCATCTCACTGTTGTCCCACCTTCCTTGTCTCATATTTAAGCTCTTTGTGCAAAACTCTGCATCAACTCTACATCAACAAATGGAAACTTCAAAACTCTGCATCAACATAGTCAATGGAATCTTCAAATTTACTTGGTGGAATCTGCAAGATTAAGAACTCAAAAATCAATAAAATTTAGAACTCAATTTACATAATGCACAATTCGGAACTCAAAACAAATACACAATTCAGAACTCAAAACTTAAAACTGTGAATCCAAACCTTCATATTTCATAGAAGCATCCATATACTAAAAGTGACGCAGTTTATAAGTCTGAAACCCTAAACTCTAATACAAAACATAATTTACTTGTATACAACAATAAAATTAACCCTAAACGTTAGGTGAGGTATTCGGCTATGAAGTCTGCGGTGTTGGTAACAACTGTCATGCAGGATGGATCCTCTTCCACCGAGACATGGATGCTGTCCGCAGGTAGGAGCTATTCCAAAATCGCCTCCTAATTGGCGTCAGTATCGCCGTACTCAATGACGATGGGATCTGTTGGGTCATCTCCGACCTAGCGCTCGAACTTCATCATTGGTTCGATGGATAGATGGTGGTGGCGTCTTCGCGATACCGACACCCCTCCTTGTACGCCCGTGCGTACATGTGCAGCGAAAATTGCATCAACCATTTCACACGGCGAGGATGCAAACGAAGCGGTAGAGCCCTAGATGAAGAGGCATTGAAGGCCTCGAGACTAGGAATTGTGCCATGACGGAACAACACTCATGGGCGCGCTTGCAAAGGGCGAATGTGGTCGGCAGTCTAGGCGACGGCGCCGCACGACGTTCTCCATCAGATTGGGGAAGGGTAGGGTAGAGTTTGACTGCAGGAAGAGAGAAATGAAATAGGTGGTAGAACTGCTTTTATAATCTGGTCGGGCATTTACGTTAAACCAAACGATTCTATCTCGATTTGGAACAATCCACCATTTCTAACTCATGTACCAGACAAGCAAGTTGCCTAATTGGTAATCCCGACATTACCCTACCAAACAGAGGCTAACATAAGGTAACCCGCAGATAATCCGCGAAGTCGGATTACTATAGGCCTACTACCAGACGGAGTCGTTCTATTGTGTGGATTTGCATATATCTTGCAAACTTGATTTGTGTATAAGAAGGAAAAGGGACACACAATTCAGGAATGGCCGCATCTAGTGCTTGGAGTTCAAGTCTAGCAACGGTCATACAACTGTAACTTGATCTCTAGTGGGTTGGCCCTTTGAGTGAAGAACACACACGTAGACTTGAAGAAACAAAGAAATTAAGAGATGTTTGCAAAGGGATCTCTTGCTGATTGCTTAATATTTTGCCAAGAGGGGTTTTCAATTTTATTTTTTGTGTAGGCACTTTTTTTTCTCGAGACTTGTTTGGCCTTTGTCCCTTGCTTTTGACTTGGCCGATTTTTTTTTTGTGTGTGTTTTGAAAATCAGAAAGGTAAGTACAACTAAAAAGTAAAGGATAACTCTACCACAAGGGATGGTGACTCGACAGTTGTAAGGAGCCGTGAATTAACACCACTTAAGGTATCCCAACAGGCTCAAAGCGAGCTCTAATACCAAATGATACGAACATAGCCAACCATATGACTAAACCCAATTTCTTAGGTTGGCAATTCGAGACGGATTTATGAGCAAGCTGTCAAGAACTTGACCCATTACCTATAATGAGGTGATAACCAAGCTTACAGTGTGTTTCTTTAAGATACGACGCTACTAAACTCGAAACAAAAAGTTTAGATAAGTCAAGAAAAATCTTAGAAACTCGAAGTCTCACTTTTTTCAATGATCAAAAGCTGAAAACTATTAAACTTCCTAGATGGCCTTATATAGTTGCTAGGTGACCTTAGTCGGTTGGTCAAGGCCGAGTCCCCTAATTCATGGATCAGGCTTACTAAGGCCTCTTCGAATAGCTTAGCGCGCGAGAGAGTGATGGGGCCTCGTGGCCAATGTAGTGGATCCTGCAACCAACTCCCGTGTGTCATTCTTTCTCTGAGCGTGCTGCGTGAGCTACCATGTGTCCAGGATAGCTTATCTCCTTCCGAACGATCAGGTGTTGTGCTTCCCGCATATGCGTTTTGTATGCCATACGAACCTCCATCGCTCAGATCAATGCTGGAATTTGAACCATGGATCACATTATTCCCTCCCTCTTGAGAAGGATTTGACCTCAAATCCAAGCCTGCATCAAATGGGTAAACATCAGCCACATTAAACCAAGCACTCATACCGAGTGAGTCTAGTTTGTAAGCATTTTCGTTAATGAACTCTAGAACTTGAAACGGCCCATCTCCCCTTGGTAGGAGCTTTGATTTCCATTTGTCCAGGAACCTCTCCTTGTGCAGATGCAGCCAACCCAGTCTCCGGGTTCAAACACAATCTTCCTTCTGCCTTGTTGGCTTGTTGCACGTATTGTGCAATTTTTCATTCAATATCCTTTCGGGCGCTCTCATGGATGGCTTGAACCATGTTCGCCTTCCTTTTGCCATTTGTACTAACTCGTTCACTCATGGTTAATGGCAATAGGTCAGGGGCTGATAAGGGATTAAAGTCATACACAATTTCAAAAGCGACAAAATGAATAATAGAATGAACACTCCTATTATAAGCAAACTCAACATGCGACAAACAATCCTCCCAAGTTCTTAAGTTTTTACAAATAGTGGCACGGAGCAAGGATGACAAGGTTCTATTAACCACCTCGGTTTGTCCATCCGTTTGTGGACGGCAAGTGATGGAAAACAAAAGTTTTGTTCCTAAATTTCCCCACAATGTCTTCCAAAAGTAACTTAAAAACTTTGTATCCCTATTGGATACAATGGTCCTAGGCATACCATGTAACCTAATAATGTACTTGAAAAACAAGGTGGCTATATGTGATGCATCATTTGTTTTATGGCATGTAATAAAATGCGCCATTTTTTAAAATTGGTGTAGTACTACAAAGGTGAAATCTTTAACACCCTCAGACCGTGGTAAACCAAGTACGAGATTCATAGAGATGTCCATCCATGGTTCACTAAGAATGAGAAATGGTGTGTATAAACCGTGTGGTTGTTGTTTCGATTTAGCTTGTTTATAAGTGATGCATTTTTCACATACCCGTTCACATCTCTTTTCATGCATGGCCAATCAAAATGCTCATGTAGTACGCTCAAGGTTTTGTCCACATCGAAATGTCCCATAAGCCCCCCATGCGCCTCTCGAACTATCAACTCTCATAACGACACAATGCATTTAGGCATGCACAATTTGTTTTCTTTAAAGAGATAATCTATGTACCTATAGAATTTGTTGAAAGCCGTGTGTGCGCAAGCATGATAAATACTTTGAAAATCAAGATCTTGGGTAGTTCCTTAATGAGTTCCAACCCTAGCATCTTAGCATCCAGTACGGTAATGAGGGTGTACTTTCGAGAAAAGTCGTCGGCTACCACATTCTGCTTACCTTTTTTATACTTGATGATGTAGGGAAAGTTTCAATGAACTTCATCCATTTGGCATGCCGCCTATTGAGCTTATGTTGCCCCTTCAGATGTTTAAGCGACTCGTGGTCTGTGTGGATCACAAACTCCCTCGGTCAAAAGTAGTGCTGCCAATTTTCCAAAGACATTACCCAGGCATAGAGTTCCTTGTCGTACATCGAATAATTGAGGGTGGTTCCGCTCAGCTTCTCACTGAAGTAAGCAATTGGTTGCCCATCCTACATCAAAACACTACCAACTCCTATGCCCGAGGCGTCACACTAGATCCCAAACATCTTGGAAAAATCTGGGAGGGACAGTAGAGGTGCATTGCTTAAGTTTCTTTTTGAAGATCAAGTGCAGCCTCTGGTTCCTTACCCCAATGGTGCTGAAATCTCTCACGAAGCGTCGGTAGAAACTAGCCAATCCATGGAAGCTTCTCACCTGGCTCACGGTGGTAGGTGTTGGCCACTCCTTGATGTCATGAACCTTCTCCTCGTCCACTTCTATGCCCTGTGCCCCTGCAATGAAGCCAAGAAACACCACTTTGTCTGTGCCAAATGTGGACTTCTTGAAGCTAGCATAGAGTTTCTCGTACCTTAAAATGACAAGGACTTCCCTAATGTGCTCAAGGTGCTCATGTAGTGTCCTGCTGTAAATCAAAATATCATCAAAGTAGACTAGTACAAATCTTCCTAAATAAGGACGCAACACATGGTTCATGAGACGCATAAAGATGCTCGGTGCATTGGACAGGACAAATGGCATGACTAGCCATTCATAGAGACCATATTTGGTCTTGAAGGCAGCCTTCCATTTGTCCATTTCTTTCATCCTAATCTGGTGATAGCCACTTTTAAGGTCAATTTTCGTAAATAGGCAAGCACCGTGTAACTCGTCTAACATGTCATCAAGTCTAGGGATGGGGTGATGGTATTTTACCGTGATATTATTGATGGCACAGAAGTTGGTGCACATTTTCCATGTCCCATCCTTTTTGGGCACCAACAATGTAAGCACGACGTCTAGGCTAATGCTCTCCTAGACTTGTCCTTTGTCCATAAGCTCCTCTACTTGCCGCTGGATCTCCCTGGTTTTCTTTGGGTTGCTATGGTAGGTCAGCTTGTTCGGAAGGATGGCTACGGGCAAGAGATTAATCTGCTGCTCTATCCCTCAAGTTGGTGGCAGCCATAGTGGTATCTCCTCAGAGAAAACGTCCTAGAAGTCCTACAAAAGAGTTTGAAGTGTACTCGACAAAGAGTTGACACTATGGTCAGTGAGTAGGGCTTCTTTATATCGAAGCACCACAAAAGATTTTCGGGCAATTACGGTCTCTTTTAGCTCTCCTTTGTGTGCTATCAAGCTTTCTTTCTTTTCTCTCGGTTGTTTTTGTCCTCACCCTATTTCTTTTCCTCACTTCGCTCACTTCCTTTCTTTTGTTCACTGTTTTCTCCTTCTTTGTTTTTTTTATAGTTTCACTTGGTCCTCTAGTACCTACCTGGGAGTTAGGGGTACCAAAATGATAGGTTTGCCTTGTTGCACAAATGATTAATTTTTCGCGTAGCAATCATGTGTGGCCTTGATATCAAATTGCCAAGGTCTCTCGAGTAGGACATGGCCAACATCTATGGGTACAACATCGTAAAGAACCATGATTCTCATATTTGCCAATGAAAATTGTGAGTAGCACCTTCCTGGTGACTATCTCACTACATTCACTCAACCATTGCAACTTGTATGGCCGGGGGTGCTTGACGATGACTAGCCCAAGTTTGTCTACCATGTAGGCACTGGCCACGTTCACGCAGCTTCCTCCATCTGTAATGATGTTGCATGCATTTCCACAAACGTAACACCGGGTGTGGAATAAATTTTTGTGCTGACTTTGCTCTTCTTCCATAGCTTGAGTGCTAAGGACCCTTCGGGCGACTAGTAGGTCACTTGCGGCAGCTGTTTGTACTGGTAGGCGCTTAGTTTGCACTTCGCTGCCATAGATCAACAGTGGCCTAATAGTGGCCATTGTGTCTTGCAAGAAAAGATTGGTTAGTAGAAAAGAAAATGATTCGCTTTCCACTCGCTCATGTGTATCACTCAAATGGATCTTGATCCCTCGTGTATACACTCGGATTAGGGAACTTTTCACTCTGATGCGCTCACCACTCAGCCTTTTTCCGCTCAAAACGCTTTCCTTTGTGTCTTTTGTTCAACTCCCTTAAACTCAATCCAAACTAGTTCAAGTCTAGCAACGATCATACAATCAGAACTTGATCTCTGGTTGGTTGGCCCTTTGAGTGAAGAACACACATGTATACTTGAAGAAACAAAGAAATTAAGAGATGCTTGCAAAGGGATCTCTTGCTGATTCCTTCATCTTTTGCCAAGAGGGGTTTTCAATTTTTTTTTGGTGTAGGCTTTTTTTTAGACTTGTTTGGCCTTTGCCCCTTGCTTTTGACTTGGCCGATTTTATTTTTTTGGGGTGTGTTTTGAAAATAAACAAGGTAAGTATAACTAAAAAGTAAAGGATAACTCTACCATAAGGGATGGTGAATCGATGGCTATAAGGAGCCGTGAACCAACACCACCGAAGGTAGCCCAACTGCTCAATGCTGAGCTCTAATATCAAATGATACAAACCTAGCCAACCGTATGACTAGACCCAATATCTTAGGTTGGCAGTTTGACACGAATTTATGAGCAAGCTGTCGAGAACTTGATCCATCATTTATAATAAGGTGGGAACCAAGCCTACAATGCATTTCTTTAAGATACGACGCCACTAAACTTGAAACAAAAAGGTTAGATAAGTTAAGAAAAGTCTTAGAAAAGACTAAGGAAACTCGAAGTCTCACTTTGTTCAATGATCAAAAGCTGAAAATTATTAAACTTCCTAGATGGCCTTATATAGATGCTAGGTGACCTCAGTCGATCGGTCAAGGTCAAGTCCCTTAGATTCATGCATGCCTTCAATGCCTAGGAGTCCAATTTTGACTGTGTCCTTCAACTTTTCTTGGCATAGACTTTCGGACGATCATTAATGTTGCCATGGATTCTCTCGGCCGATCTTCAATTCTCCATGTTGACCATTTGTCTCGGTCACTGGTTGCCTTGTGGGCAGAATTATTGGACTTGGTTCGAGCGTCATCCCAATTATGTGGACAAGACCCGCTGCAGTGTATTTTCCATGAATGGCACATGCCGCAGCTTCGTCCCCTAGTTCACGGATTAGGCTTGCTAAGGCCTCTTTGAATAGCTTAGCGCGCAAGCAAGTGATGGGATTTTGCGGCCAATGTAGCAGATCCCACAAAAATCTCCCATGTACCCCATTTCTCCGACCGTGCTGCGTGTACTACCCTATGCCTCAGATGGTGGATCCCTTGCCGAGCAGTTAAGTGTCATGCTTCCTGCGTATGTACTGTGTTCGCCATGCGAACCTCCATCGATCGGATCAATGTTGGGATTTGAACCATGGATCGCATCACTTATGTTGTTGTGCTGATTCTTTTTCCCAGGAACAATGATGCCATGAAGAAATTTTTGGATGACGTCATTCTTACGAAGAATTCACCACTGGAAGTTGCTCAATCACAATGTTGCGATCCTCGACCCATGTAAGCAAGTAATTTGTCTTGCCATATCTTTTTATTAATGTCCATGGGTTATATCTCAGCAAAACAACATCTACGCATACATGTTACTGAACTAAAGCTAGAATATTTCTCTTTTCTATAATGTAATTCGTTCACATTTTGTTGATTTGGTACCCACTAGTATTTCTTATATACGTAGGTGAAAGATGTTTATACAGGAACAAACGGGTTGCTCAATGGTGGGAATTTTCTTCGTTCGTGGTTATTCATAGATTCCTCAGCAATCAATCCTCAAACATCCCGAGAGCTTTCTGTTGTTGTGTCTAGTTTGAAATTCAAGGGAGAGTCAGGTAGGTATTCTTCATTATCTAACAAAATAATTACTATGAAACATGGACAATACTTTACTTTTATGATGATTATTCATGTTTAGGCAGTCGTGCACCTGCGATACTGGATGCTCCTGTATCTAGGGGTGTTCTATCAGCTGAAGCTGGTTCCCTCGCATTCATGTGGCAGGGCTATAGAAGCTGCCAATTAGATTATGAACTCATTTACAAATATTATTGTTCATGTTTTCCCTGTCTTGAATTAATAGCACTTGCTTTCCATGCCTTAGCTCTCAATGCAACATTATCTTTTAGGTTGGCGGCCCTGGGGAAGCCTATAAGTCAGTACAACCTTCGTTCCTCACGATGGGAAAAAAACATTATATACTGTGGTGGCCTAGGAAATGGTTCGGTATGCCATAACTTGTTACGAGTGAACGAACATTTAGTGTCTTTTCTTTGACTAATGTTATACTATAGAACTAGCTCATAGATGCTTGTTAGCCTTCAATTGATCTCTTTCCAAACAACAAAGATCTGCAATAACTTGGCCATGGTTGTAAGCATGCTTGGTGTGCCCGAAGCTTTTGCACTCGGTCAGTCGCAGGGAGTATCGGCCTCTACTTTGACAAAGATATTCAACTCTTCCAGTGCACGGTACTAAAGTAGATAACCCGCACCAGTCTATCTATGTTTACTTTCTACCTTAATCGTGCAATACTAATTCTCGTCTCAGGGAACATACATGTTCTGTGATGCGCAAATACTTGTTGCACTTTTCTTGTAAGTGTACAAGTCGCACAAGTAATAAAATGATGATAATGATGTCGAACTACGAGAATTGGGATAAACAATCACTAACACTCACAAGCTTCGTGCAATTTGAACCGAATAAAACTTGATTAAAGTTGATACTAATCTAGCCATTCATCTACCAATTAAGCAATGAACAAAAACGATTAAAATACAGTAAAATGAAGGTAATTCAAGTTTCGATGATTGAAACATCCCGGGGAATGCAACTTCACCATTCGAGTGTAGGATCGTGTGGGCCGATTTCAAACGTTTCGAAGATTTTCAACTTCGAATCAACCACGAAATTGGACCCAAAACGTGCTTTATTTCGTGTAATAGATGTTGAGGGATAGCCGTACATACCTCAAAGTCGCCGGAGTCGGAAGAACTCGCCGGGAAAAATGAACCCGTGCGAAAAAACGATCGAAAACGTGAACCACGAAGTCCCCAAATAGAAGACCTCTACTCGGAGCACTCCCTGATGAAGAGAAGTGCCTGCTAGAGCGTCGATTCCGGCGAACAAAAATGGCAAGAAAGTTTTGGTCAATCAGTCGAAGAAGATGAAGTCGAGCGTGCAGAAGTGGAAAGCGTAAATCCCATTCTCTATTCGACCGTCATTATAAGAGATCCTTATCTCTTATTTGTCAATTAGGCCTCACGACCCAATTGATTATTTCATGATTTGGGCTCGAATTTAATTCAAGCTCAATTGCAAATTAAATACTAGGATTTAATCTCATTAAACCCAATTAAATTGCAGTTGAATTGGGTGGTCTCACCGAAACCCAATTAATTCTCGTACGTAAAATTCGTCAATTATGTCTCACATAATTAATTATTATTTCTTCAGTTCACCAGATAGAGTGACCTGATAGGATCCATATCTGAATCGGTACTACCATAAGCGGCATCTAGCAATGCATTATGATCCGATTAAATATAGATAAATCGTGATCCTATAAATCCCATTTAGTATTAATTCTTTCGTCACTTAATATCCAATGATTAATATCAAGCGTAGGAATGTGTCATCCTTGACTATTAATCACTTTCTTGATATATCAGAAAATAATCGTTAATATGTGACTATCACATAATCACAATTGTCGACATAACAATTATTTCTGCATCAAGGGGCCAAGGGATATTAATAATCTCATCCAATATGAGATGGACAAAAGTATCATCTTGATATTCATACCTTCCAGTATGAATCGTGCATATTCGAGAAACTTACCTTTATACTTCGGTCAAAAAGGCGTTTTATAACCCCACGTAATATACATTTATCACCCAGAATTATGAATATCTCAAATAATTGAATTAATACTATATGACTTTGCTGATGACACAAACCCAATCCATCCGGCAAGTCAAGTAGGTCGATTCCAATATTCATGTACCATGTACACTCATATTTCATGCGATTAAACAGATACCTCGTATCAATGATCTGTATTACATGATCATGCATTAATCAACATGCTAGTCGATTTAGTCATCTACTTGTTCCCTTGCTAATGACTTTTAAGACTAGGGACTAATTTAGAGTTTGATAACATTATGGAGTTTAACAATTTGAGTCCCTCAACCCAAATGATCCATAATATAAATATCTAAAACTCAAGGAACAAAATCATTTTGGTCATCAGTATACATGAAACTAACAAGAGCACAATGCTCTAGGTCACAAACCCATCATTTTTTCAGCTTGGTTTCGCCTTTAATGCCCTTCTTTTGCTAAACATGGTCATTACGACGCTCCTAATCGTCTCCTTACTGGACAACACTGTCTCGGGCAGCAAGCAAGAACGAGGAGTTTACATATGGTCATGTGCTGAAGATCTAGAAATTGATCCTTCTCTCTCTGATCACGATTTCCCAAGCCAAGTATCCTGTTTCTTCCATTGGGACAAATGTTTGGACATCAGGTAATCTTCGAAACGAACCTAAAGAATTGAGAACTGATAGATTATATATACAGGATTAAAAGATTATAGAAACCATGGAGGTTTGGGTGGTTTGAGGAAGTATGACATGGAATTCATTAATTGAAGCTTATCTTACCGTGTTACATGTTGATGGATCTAGATGCTTCTTTTCTGATTTGCAATGCAGTTTTTCTGGAGACTTCTTCTCCATAACCTTTTGGAGAGTTCTGGGTTGGTTCATCGTGATGGGCTAGCAATCATTCTTGATGGCTTATGGATAGACTTTCTTTATGGGCTTTCGGCTAATTTATAACCACGTGAAGTTTGAACCAAAATTACCTGAAATAAATAGGCAAGAGAAGAAGAAGTGAAAGGAAATGGCTGCTTAAACCATAAGAGAAGGTGAGGGAATGAAGAAGAAAAGAGAGGAAAAATGAAGCCTCGTGCCTCGTCACTAAAGCTGCCCTACAAGGCACCTGATTAAACTTCAAACTAAATTATGGATAGTACCGACGTCGCTTCAGCTGCCTGGCGAGGGGACTGATTAAATTAAATTTTAAATAAATAACTCAAACTAAATGGTGAAGCTTCATACCACCATCGCTTCAGCTGATCAGTGAGGCAACTAATTAAATACCTGAAATTAACTGAAAATAAAAGCTTAAAAGTTAAATAAAAACTTAAAAGTAAATAATATATATTTATATATAGGGATGGGTTCGGTGGCCATCAACTTATACACTAGTTGGGACACCGAATCCGGACCATCCATTACCTAATAAACGAGCGGCTGAGATTGAAAATCTGAAAGAGAGAAATATCTAATAAACGATTCGGTGAGAATTCAACCCACTCTCTTCTGATTACAGAGAACCGATTGCTATCTCGTCCACAATGCAACCCACTCTCTGATGCAATCTCGTCCAGAACGCCTTCGATCTCTCTTTCTGTTATGGCGAGGCGTTAGGGCTGGTCTGATTACAGAGAATCAACGCCTTCAAATTCTAGGTTTAGGTAAGGCATCTGCTTCTCTCGTCTGAACGGATTTCTAGGTTCAAGATTCCTTGTAACAGCAAAATTGCAGAGGAAACTCAATTCCCGAACAACTTTCAGCTGAATTTTTTGGGTATTTAGCTTTTGTCCTTTGGCTGTAAATTAGCTTTTGTCCTCTCGTGCCGAAGAGGTTCTATGTGTGAGGATAACTTCGGATTCAGTAGATTTGATCTTGGAGAAATTGTTTTTGCAGCCCAAGAGGTTCCATGTGTGCTGGAGATGGGGCTTGTAGCATGAATACTGCGTGGAAAGAAGGACAACATCCAGCTTTCGTCAAGTTCATCACAGATTCTGGAGGATTGAATCTCATGCCGATAGCTCCAGTAATCGCCCTTATGGTTCTTGTTGATGAGAGTAAACGTTGCTTGGCTCCTGACATTTTTCATCGGCAAGATTTCATCTTTAACTGTGGAGGTATCTCTGTTGCTTTCATATCTGCAGGATCTAAGTGATCAATTTTCTACTCGTGCCAATGTGATCTTCATTGTTTTCGAGGTCTGCTATTTGTCATCAGTTTGTAATACAAAGCTCAGAAATTGAGGGGACAATTTGCAAACTTGTATGTTGTAATTCAGTAGTTAGTAATTCATTTAGCATCTTTCAAGATCCTTGTTCAAGATCCGGTTTGGAGTTTGGCAGACCAGTTTTCATCCTGTGCTAGACTTAGAGATGGGATTAAACCTTGACACTTTTCATTCCTGTGCTTTCATATCTGCAGAATCCTGCTTAAACCTTGACACTTTTTTATCCTTTCAACAGAACAAACTAATTTAAACAACAAAACCAACCAATATATTAACCAAAATCCACTTGGTTCAATGTTCCAACAGCACTACATTACTCAATAAACCACGATAATATCCACAATAATATCCAGCTCGTTCAATTCATCATTTGACTCAAGGCCTCATCTGCAGGGCTTCATCATGAACTTTTTCTTCGAAGTCCACAGCTTCATTAACTTCATTACTCTGCAAAAATGAGGATACTGAGTAAACATATGAAGAAAATCTGCATTTAACTTCATTACTAGCCAGTTCATGCATAATTTTTCCAGTAAAAAAGGAGTGAGGCATATGTGCACAGTATTTGATGCAAATGTGTCTGATGGTAAGTACAGGTGCAGCATAATAAACCTCCAATCCTACAGAAGAAGCAGAAGCCAACAAATGATGAATATAAAGAGCAAAAAGAACATCTAAAATGAACATACACTTAGATCCAATCTGATTTAAAATGCTATACACCAGAGAATTAATCTCTGATTCCTTCATCTTCATTTGTTATGTCCTCTTCTGAGCCTTTTTGGGGATCCTCTAAGCCTGTACAAAATATGTTTCAAAATAAAATCAGTAAAGATACATAATATTAAAAGCAAGCAGCCGTTATACATTGCTATCAAAGAAAAAATCAGTAAAGATCCATTGCTATCAACTCCAAGCAGCAAATGTAATTTCATTAGGAATATTTCCAGACTTCAACCAAACCACGGCAGGCAAAAATCATGCTTTAGAAGCTAGAACTACATTGCCAATTAACACATAACCAATCTGAACCCCAAGAACGAGTTTGAAAAAATTTGTACAACAACTCAAATCTAACATGAAATTCGCACAACAAAAGGAAATCAATTTCACACTCACAAATACAACAATTTTTTTCTCTGCAAATGGTGCTACAAATTTTTCTCTGCAAATTTTTCCAGAGAAAAATGGCCCAACCAAGAAAAGGAAAGAAAATGGTGAGTGGCAAGGAAAGAACAGCCATGAGAAATGGTGAGTGGAAAGAAAAGCACAGCCATGAGCCTTCACAGCATTCAGGCGAAAAATTATAACAGTGGAAAGGAAAGAACAGCCATGGAAAATTTGTGGACGAGCACCCAGTAAGGCGAAATCGATACAAAACATAAAAGTAGAACCTTCAAATCTCTTGAAATTTCCTCGTGCAGTTCCTTTCTTGTAATCCCATTGTTCTCGAGCTCTATAAGCTTTGAAACTCTCCCCTAACCCTTAGCCCTCGCCCGACGAGTCGGAGACTGATTGTGAGGAGAGAATTGCAGGAGGAGAAATTGAATCTGTCGCGACAATAGGAGAAAACAAAATACCAATTCGGTCTAATCCCAGCCGTCCGATTGGTAGAAAATGAAGGGCCGAGATTCAATGGCCCAACTGGTGTATATGTTAGTGGCCACTGAACCCCTCCCTTTATATATATTGCTATATGAACAATAATTACATCTGTCGAATGTGCACGCAAAACAACAAAATTGAGCGGATTAATCTTGTTAGGTATTTTATCCTGTAAGGAGGATGTGTTTGGTAGCCGGACATGAGTAAATCAAGTTCGCGGACTACTGTGGGACTAACACGGGTAAGTGCGTTTGGTAGGGGACATTCAATTTTTTTCTGTACTTAGTTTAAGGTGTTTGGTAGTCGTTCTTCAAAACACGGATTACTAACTTAAATTATTAATATACCATTACTTATACCCTATAAATTACAAAAAAAAAACTACTTTAATTTTATTTAAATTATTATATTAATTAATTTAATTGATTAATTATTATATTAATTAATTTAATTTATTTACATTATTATATTAATTAATTTAAATTATTATAATAATATATTAAATTAAATTACTTAATTATATCAATTTATTTAAATTATTATATTAATTAATTTAATTTATTTAAATTATTATATTAATTAATTTAATTGATCTAAATTATTATATTAATTAATTTAATTTATCAAATTAAGTTAACTATTAACGTAAATATTATGAAAATTAAGGGTGAAAAATGTATTTCATATGTACGGGTTAAGTTGGTTTACTCCAATCCTATCATGATGGTGGAATTAAATTTTATGTTTTTGCCCAACTTTGTCCGGGTTTATCCGTGCCCGAAGAGTAATCCGACGGGCAGGCGGATTTGAATGCGAGATACCAAACGCCAGGTAAACCCGGATTACTCGATAAAAACCAGGTTAAACCACATACAACACAGCTACCAAACACACCCTAACACCCTACAAACAAAAGCACTCAGCATCATCCATTTGCACCTCACCTCACCTCACCTCTATGAGATATTCTTTGCGTGATATTAATAGAGGTAATCAAAAGATCATATCGGGCTAGCCCGGTCTCACCAAAGATTAGTTTCAAGTACTTAGGATTGATAGTACAGAAGGATGGAGGGGTTGAAGGCGACATCACCCACCATATCAAGGTTGGATGGTTAAAATGGTGATTGACGATCGGAGTACTATGCGATAAGAAATTCCCTAAGTAAGTTGAAAGGGAAATTTTATAGGACGGTTATACGACTAGCCATGTTATATGGGGCAAAGTGTTGGGATATGAGGTTGTTGCATGTGCAGAAGTTTGAAGTGGTCGAAATGAGAATGTTGCGGTGGATGTGTGGGTGCATGAGACTAGATAAGATCCTCAATGGATTTTTTAGGAACACGTTGGGCATAGCACCTATTGGTACAAAGCTGCGAGAGGGAAGACTATGATGGTTTGGACATGTACGCAAATGCATATTGACGAACCTGTAAGGAGAGTCAAAGGAATCCAGGTTGAAGGGAGGCGTGGGAGAGGGAGACCTAGGAGGACGTGGGAGGAGCAACTACGATTGAATTTAGCGGGATTAGACCTCTCCGAGGACATGACATCTGATAAAGCGGGTAGGAGAAGTAGGATTACTGTTCGAGAGGTAGAGAGATATGGGTATGGGGGATTATATGGGGTATACTTAGCAGGTATCGGGGTAGCACGTATTTCTTTACCTATATATCTACATACGTACTTACAAACTTACTTATCTGCTTATTGACCCAACTCATTAAATGTATATTAATTCATCTCCTTGTTTATGCAGGTGGGCTGTCACCGATCCCCCTCCCTCTTTTTTTTTTGTGTGTTCGAAGAGCCGAGGGTCTCCAGGAAAACAGTCTCTTAATATCTTTTTAGAGGTCAGGGTACGACTGAGTACACCTCATCCTCCCCAAACCCTGCCTAAATGCGAGATATAGTGGGTATACTTGGTTTAATTTAATTTGATTTAAAAGATCATATCGGGTTGACTCGATCCAGTGTCGTGGTGGTCAAATAGACCCATTTATCAAACATATTGGATTGACCTATGGTTCAAAATAGTGCCGTTGGTTGACTGTTGTTTGACCTGTCCCTCATGACCTATATATAGTTGTTGTTTTTTTAATATTAAAAAAAAAGAATATGATGCCCGTCATGCACGATCGCATGCCTTATGAATAGGGGTGGGCTAACGGGATGCGGGACTCGAGAAAACCCGAGTCCCGAATAGTCCCGAGTCCCAATTTTTCACGAAAAATCGGGACATCGGGTTGGGTTCGGGACTGATAAATCAGTCCCGAACTTTTATTGGGTCGGGATCGGGTTTGTCCCATAAACTTCGGGACAAACCCGAATCCCGATCTAGAAAACGTTTTCACTTTCGCAAAACTTTCGGCTTTGGGCTTTTCCGTTTTCTTCTTACTTCTTTTCTTCCCGATCTAGAAAACCCTCTCCTTCAAGGCTTCACTCTTCAGTCTCTAATCT
>JAOWBN010195912.1:0-15245 GCA_028565015.1 Pinguicula moranensis
CAATATCATCAAGCAAAAGATGGTGATGGATGGGTCGAATACAAAGGCTCACTGGTGTTTGATCTGCCTCAAAAGGTATCTACTTCACGTATCAAGTTTGCCTACTTCTTGCTGTAGGCTTGATTTATGCATGGGATATTTGCGGTTTGCACTTGCAATAATGCACTAGAATATCAGACCTGGTCCTACGCATTCTTCTTTTTGATGTACCTCTCTGTTTCAGCACCAATATATTTTTTTTCATGCCTTTGTTACTGAACTTCTGTATTTCTCATCTTTCGTGTGATCCTTAAACATTTGTTGAACCATCTATTTGTAGGTAGAAATACCTCGTGCATTTGTATGTGCTGAAAGTAGAGTTTTCGATGTCTCAGAGTGGGCTATATGCCAGGTTAGTCCAAATTGTTTTCGCTGACTGATGTGAATCTCGTATACTTTGTCAAGAAATATTTTAGCTGTATTGATTGTGTCCTCAATGAAATTAACAGTTGTCTTTGTCAGTTTCATACCTTCTGCTCTCATCTGTCCATGCAACTTATTTCTGCTGGGGTTGGGGAGGGGATAGGAGCAGGTCTTCTAACTACTTGAGGTTTATATAGATTGGATAGGAATGCTCCTATTGTTGTATATTTTCATGAACTTATGAGAAGAAGAAAGATTAGTCTGGGGGAACAAAAATAATAGTAGAATGTAGGTGATGTATTCTGAGATGGAAAACAACCCAATCTAACTTAATTGGATCTCCACCTTTCAATGCAGGGTATGGCTTGCAGGCCAAACACCCATAGGCCTAGTTTCCACGTAAACATGGTCGGATTGGAGAAGTCGAATCTGAGGTCTAACTCGAGCAGATATCCATGGGATTTGGATGCTGAGATGATGGAAGAGGAGGATGAATTCGAAATCTGGCTCCAGCAAGCTCTTGCATCTGGACTATTTTGTGAAACCTCCAAGCGACGTAAAAGCTGGAGTCCTTTCAAACTTCCCCAGAAAATGGGAAAGAAACAGTGGCGAAGATTGTCATAGAATCCAGATCTTTGGGGTAGATTTATTTGCATCAAACTCGTCTCACACCACAGCTAAAATGGCTTGATAGGAGAAGATGAGAGGTTATGATTGCATTAGAAACCTGAGGCTGGATGAGAATATACTGAGGTTGCTGATCAGCCATCGGAGGAGGTATAAACTAGTCTTACACAGTTCGTGTTGTATATAGTGTTGGGTATCCTTGAGATTCAAATGAAGTTGAGGAGAATAACAATTGTATTGATACTTACATTCAATTTAGATTTCACGCACTTTTACCAGATGAAATAAAGTGAAGAAAAGAGTTCTTATTCTGCCAGCCATTGTTTCACTCTTGGGATCCTTTCCTCTTTTTATAAATTAAGTCTCACGTTTGACTGCCATAATCCATTCAAATACATGCTTTATATCCAGTAACGAATCTTTGGATTCCAGCAAAATCAGATATAATATTTATGCGGCAGAAGCTTCCTCTCCTCTTAGTCTCCATGTAATCAGCAATAAATTTGCTCTGCAACTCACCATTTGTCTGCAACAACAAGATGGAAAAAAATCAGTCAGATATACAATCTAAACCTTGAAATTTATTCAGCTCAGTTGCCCTGAGATGTTGCATCAACAGCTTAAGAAGTTTGAGTTGTCTTGAGCACCCATTGTTTCTATTCATCTAATTACTAGAGGTTCTTGCTTGATGCAAATGCTTCCTTTGATGCACTGAAGAAAAATCTTGCACGGAGACTCATTAGAACAGTATGAGTGAAGATTAACAGGTCCATACAGGAGAGTAAATTCTTTGATACTGTACTTGGGAACACTAATTGAAAATGGATATGCCAACGAAGCCGCCAGAGTACATATAATGCTCAAGATGAAGGATGATGGATACCTCAAATGCAAAGAATCCACCATGTTTCAGCATAGAAGCAGCTCCATTACATAGATGTATAAGGTCATCCATACCATTCTCTCCGCCATCAAGGGCAATTCTGGGTTCATGTCGAGAAACTTCAGCCTGTAGCCCATCAATACATCCACTTGGTATGTAAGGTGGATTGCTCACGATCCCACTCAGTTGCCCCTCAAGCTCCTTCAGTGGATCAAACCAAGAACCCAGCCTTACCGTGATCCTGTCCTGTTATGCATGAATACTCATTAATGATACGCACATTTTCATCAGATATGAGCAAAATGCACTTCAACAAGTTTCTCGTGGAACGGGATATCAATATGATTATTGATGGGGGTCAAAAACTATTAGCTGAGATCGAGCAGTTGAGGCCCACATTTTTCACAAGTGAACGCTGCTCGTAGGTGGCAGAGGATAAACCTAAGATATGGTAGCTCTCCTCAAAGAGCTCAACCTTTAAGTCTAGGGATCATTTCCTAGATGATGCTGAGATGTTATCTATAGGATATTTTTACTGTAAATTCTAGAAGATCAGTACAAGTAGATGTAAATCCCATAAGGACTGATCAACTATGCTAGAAACACTAGTCAGATCATATCAAATTTCAAAGAGAGAACCAAATATAGCAAAGTCTAAAAGGCCAACAAACACCATCCACGAGGCAATAACAAGATTCAAGCACCTTTTTTGCTATCAAACATAGACAATATCAACGGTGATTTACGAATACAGAAGCACAAACTATGAAAGCTAACCTGCAAATTATACCTCTGCAAATTATATGAAGCCACCTCCACTGCAACCGGGCTCAAATCCGTGGCAACCACTCTCCCGCCGCCAGGCCCGAGGACGCGGGCCACCCCAATAGCAAGAGCCCCGCTTCCAGTCCCCAAATCAACCCATACACCACTTTTCAACTCCTCATTGCCCTTCGCAGCAGCATCCACCATATCCACAATCATCTCAGTCTCGGGCCTGGGTATCAAAACGCCGTCTTCAACACTTAGTATCAAGTCTCTCCAGTACTCACATCCCACCACATACTGAAACGGCCTCCTTTCCTCAATCCTCTGCCTCCATAACTCGTATAAATCGTCCATAGAAGCCCTAATAGAAACTTGAGTAGCGGCATCGTTAAAATCTCCAGAATTATGCCTAGAGAGAGTTTCCGGTCGCTCCAGCGCGTCCTCCACCAGCCATTTGAGCTCCCGGCGGAGAAGCCCGGAGTCTGGCCCGTTGTCCAGGTCCAAGAAAGCGGATCCTACTGATGAAACCTTATTCTCGGCCCAATTGTGCCATGCTTTGAGCTCTGAAAGAGTGGCACGGAAATCCGGTGGCCGGAGATGCAGCGGCACTTGAGCTCGATGTCGAACGGCGGAGCAGATTACCGATCGAGATCGACGAGATGGTATTGGGCAAAACCTGAAGATGGGCTGTAGTATAGCTCTAGACCACATCTTTCCTTGAACACTAGAAAGAGCCCATAGGTTTTAAACTCGAGTTGTTATTATTAGGCTGGGCCTTCCAATATCAGTTATTTATTATTGAGCGGGGCCTTCTCAATATTAGGCCCAATATAGTTGGACCTTTGTTGTTAATTTACCCATGTTTTTTCTTTTTCATATGTACCCGTTACCAAATCAAACCAAACATACTCAATAAAATCCCGCCCGTAGGCAAATAAGGGATGAGATATAAATCGAAAAAGAATGAAAAAAGAAAAAGAAAGAAATGAAAATAAGTACATTAAAGAAATATAGTTACTGATAAAGTAAAGTAACTGATAAAGTAAATAGATACAACACAAGAGGACACATAGATAGATCAATAAATGTGGTGCCATCAAGACCCTAACTACTACAACCCACCCACGATCAAGTATGGACCTATATATCTCTAACTGTAGTCTGTCGTCTCCAACTTGTCCTATCAGAGGTCATGTCCTCAGAGAGGTTTAGTTCTGCTAAGTCTAGTCGAATCTGCACCTCCCACGTCCTCCTAGGTCTCCCTCTCCCACGCCTTCCTTCAACTTGGAACCCTTCAACTCGCCTAACGGGCTCATTGACACATTTTCTATGAACATGTCCAAACCATCGCAATCGCCACTTCCTCAATTTGTCATTGATATGTGTAATCCCCATCTTACTCCTAAAAACTGCATTCAGGATTCTATCTAGTCGCGTATAGCCACACATCCATCTCAACATTCTCATCTCTGCCACTTCAAACTTCCTTACCAGCGACAATCTCATGGCCCAACACTCCGACCTGTACAACATGGCCGGTCTTATAACTGTCCTATAAATTTTTTCCTTCAACTTTAGGGTTTTTTTGTCGCATAACACTCCGATAGCCGATCTCCATTTCAACCATCTAGCCTTAATGTGGTGCACAACATCACCTTCAACACCCCCATCCCTTTGTATGATAGAGCCTAAATACTTGAAACTATCATTTTTGGGGAGTACTTGGTTTGCAATCATAACCTCTGTTCCACCTTCCTCTGCCTCGTCCGCAAAATTGCACTCCATATACTCAGTCTTCGAGTGACTTAAGCGTAAGCCCTTGGCCTCTAGCATTTATCTCCAACATTCCAACTTAGAGTTAACTTCCTCCCTCGTCTCTGCCACTAAAGCAATGTCATCCGAAAACACCATACACCACGGTACTTCATCTTGTATGTCCTTGGAGAGTACATCCATAATTACCGCAAAAAGGAATGAGCTTAGTGCTGAACCCTGGTGCAATCCTATCTCCACCGGGAAGTACTCCGTATCACCCACTGGTGTCCGCACACTAGTTTTCGCACTATCATACATATCATTTATAGCCCTCACATATATGCCCATCACACCTCCCTGGCTTCTAGATATTCCCAAATAACTTCTCGTGGTATAGTATCATACGCCTTCTGTAAGTCTATAAAGATCATATGTAGACACCGCTTACGCTCTCTTTATTTCTCCATGAGCAGTCTAAGAAGATGAATGGCCTCTATCGTCGACCTCCCAGGCATGAACCCGAATTGGTTCTCCATCACTTGTACCTCCCTGCGCAATCGGTGCTCAATAACTCTCTCCCACAATTTCATTGTGTGGCTCAGGAGCTTAATACCTCGATAATTACCACAGTATTGCACATCCCCCTTGTTCTTATAGTATTGCACAATCATATGTACCCACGTTGATTAATAGAAACACTCATCCCACCGAACAACTGCCTAGAACACGTTTTTACGAGGGAAGTTTACATGGAATTCATAGATTTCAAGATCGAAAAACGATATACGACACTCTTTTTTTACACTCATTTTGCAAGAATAGTGGACCCCACTCATCCCATCTACCCATTCTGTGTTAAACACAGTGCCCAACTAATCTCATCCATCCATTCTGCGTGGGGTCTACCATTCGTGTAAAATGTGTGTGAAAAAAGAGTGCGGTATATCACTTCTCTTCAAGATCATCAATGCGGAGTTATGGAGCACACTACAAATATCGAATATGCAACTTGTAAAGTCAGAAATTGATTTTTTAGAATTTGGTATCATATCATATGCGTGACGAGAGACACAATTTGTATAGAAAGCATAAAGGGACACTAAAATGATTATGTACTTCGATCTGAACTACCTACTCTGCTGGACCTCACGTAATATAATAGATTTCACTATTAAATTTTGTATATCATAAAAGCCCTCACAATTCATTCATCTCCAATGACAAAAAATTGTTTTCACTTAGTATAATCCTACACAAAAGTTCTACCCCAAACCTGTTACAATAGTGAATGACCCAATCAGATCCCTGTTGAACAATTGACAAGAGGCAAGTCCACGTGATACCTACCTCACACTACTTAGTCCATCTTAATTCTCCAACCTGCTTGCAGACGCTCCTTTGAAGTATTCGATCACACTTATGGAATTTTTTTTAGATAAAAGGGTGAAACTCAAATCTTGCACACATCAATATTTATACCAATCAAATTCTTTCACAAGGATAAGTCTTGTGAGTTACTCAAACTCGTCACCAAGACTTTCCTTCACCATGAAACTCTCCATTGGTAGTAAATCTCAACGTATGTAAATCCTAGACCAACTAATATTGTTCCCATGTTTGACGCTCACCCCGGTTCTTAGTCATTATCTCTTATATTTATTTTTCAAATTTCAAGACACATGCTTTGCGTGGATTTCGCAAATTCTGTGAGTGCTCATATGTTAACACATGTGTTCCGACATTGTCATACCCAAATTCCGACAAAATCGCTTCAACTAAGTCACCCAAACTTGTTGGTCCCGTTGTCATCATGCCGGATGATATATAATGTGATGTGAATTTTTGCTCCCGGAAGATAAACGTAGAGTTGAGAACTTATTCTTGCACACAAGGACACACGAAAATAGCAAACTAGACGAATTGAAGAGCGAATACAAAATCAAAATAAGTGATGGAAAGAAATGAAGATGAAAGAAACGTATTATACTGTAAAAACCCAATCAAACGTGAAACATTAACCCCTAGCCAACTACAACGCTAGTAACTAATGTAAACTAGAGGCTCAATTTAACACCTACCCGAGAATCTACTTTATGATAAATAAGAGTATCACAGAACCTATCTTTAAATGAATTATAAGAAGCATGCAATCTAATTCTCTTTATAATGAGAATTCAAAGAAATAAAGAAATTTATCTCAAGTTCATAAAATATTCATAAAATCATGGGTTCTTTACAAAACTCAAAAATTGCCTTTATATAGGCAAGGACTTGACCTAGAACTAGGATTCTATTTCCTAGATGGACTCCTCCCTAATTTAAATTCTAAAGAAAAGGAAATATCCTAAGTAAATACTCATTCCTAATGTAATCCCTAAAAAAAAAAAGGAAATTACCTAATTAACTAAAAATTCAAAAATCTCACTAATTAATGGACTAATCTAATTAAAATAAATAATAAGGAAAATTAACACTCTTCCTTGGCAGCTTATAGCAGGGGCCGTGGCCTTCCATACGTGCAATATCATATATGTTTGATCTGGTCTCTATAAATCGCGTGCAAAATTTTAGTTTGAGAACAATATGTTTTGAAACCAATAACTTACCATGGGACCATTAGAATTTTATCTCCTTCGGAATGAATATGGCTTAGTAAGTCCTCTTTCACTGGGTAAAATTTTAGTTCGATCCAACCACGTTGATACCTCTGATTGCCAATAAAACCGCGACTATGTAGTGCTGCGAATAGCATATCGTGAATAGACAAAAGACAGTCTGTGCCAAAATTAATATATCACAATCGGACCGTTGAAATCTGATCTCATTTGGTAAGAAAAAATCTCGAGTCCTTAGACCCCGATTAAAGTTTCAGATCGATCCAACTAAGTTTAAGTCTCTAATTGGAAGAAACCACGAAACTGTGCTTTACTGTAATTCACATCACATGGTCCAACTACTTTAAACCATGCAAGAATTCAAATGCATCCCGGATATCGAACATTCACATCATAATGTCTCGTACACCAAACTGCATACAATAGGTTGTACTTCAGCCAACGGTGTTGCATTCAACTTGTAGCTCATTATGTTATCACACTTGGGATGACACATAATGAAATTGTGCCTAAATAACTTTCAATCCATAAGTGAACCTTACAATCTTCCCCTTTGCCTTTATGTTGCACAACCAATCATCCAGACACATAAGCCAATATGTCAATACGAGCATATGCAACTCCTATTAGGCAAACCATCTATACTTGGATTGATAGCTTGCATTTGACTGGCCTTTGATATCCCCTTAGCGCATGGAGCCAAAAGTAAATATTATGGTTAAGAGATCTCTCTCTCTTTGCACCAGTGCCGAATGGACCCAAAACTAGTTCAGAATGGACGGAGGATTATCTTCGCCAACCTCTCCCCCTGCATCTTTACTTTACTCACATAGATCAATCAAATGAATGACTGCGGTGCAATTGTCGAGATGAATTGGAACTTTGAGCATATGCATCAGGCTCGGATGATGCACCAGATGCCCGAGACTTTAGATCATCAACTCGGTTAACCAAAAATGTAAGCATGTGAACTAGAAAATCTACTAAGATTGCCATATCATTGCACGACGAGAGCCTATCTTGTTGGTCCGATAGCGGTGATATCAGATATGGATGCGGCAACATCATTCGTGTAGTGTGACATAGCTCAGACTATACTAAAAAATCGTACTCTTCAGATTGACCAGCATGCATATGTCTAAACATTTCATTGATATTCTTGGTACGGATTCAGTTCAGAGTAACAACTTGATATAACCACAAAAAATACAGAGTTATCAGAGAAGTTGTTGGAAGGGAGAGATATTAGGACAAATACTTAACTAGTAAGTTCAATCACGATCCACAACCAAGGATTTAAAACAAGCTATATTTAGACCATCACACTCCCAACCAAGTAACTCATTAACCAGGGATAGGGAGAACTTTACCATCACATCTTGAACATAGTGACCTAGCGGCCTATGCAACCATGATCATGAAATTTTGATTGATGGCCATATATGCCTTGTATGGTAGACTTTGCACTTCAGAAACTTCAACATGGACAATTCCCTCATTTTCTATGACTGAGCAACGACTAAAATTTGAGAGGCGAGAATCTCTGCTTTCCTTTTCTTCTCTACTAACTGAGCATTAACCTGAATTTTCCTCTTTTGAGTGCTGTTTTTCAATTTTTCAGTAACAGTCAGAGAAACTAGAATAGCAGTGAGATAAACTGTTGACACAACAAAGTCAGCCACATCAATCGTCCTCTTGATCAATACATTCTCTAGATTATGTGGTTCTACTTCACCTTGATGCTCAACATGTTCAAATTCATGTACAGGAGAGTTATGATGATCATTATGAGGCTCCTTCATTTCTTCTGCTAGATTGATATCCTCTATATCTAGGTGGGAACAGTTGGCAGTTTTCCTTTGCTCAGAGTCACCTTCATCCCACTAGTCTCCAATCTGAACTCATATATAATCAATGTAGGATCAGGATGTGGTCAAATCTTGATCATTCAAAGTAAGACTTGTACCTTTCTCAAGTGCAATCCAAAAACCATTACACGATCTTGAGGGCTCATGTATGGGAGGTAAAAGCCCATAAACCTCCAATGCCTAAGCATCGGCATCCTTCTGGTGTGTGACATTCCAAAGTTTTCTAGGAATGTTGTCGGATCAATAACTACAGCAATTGAAAAAAAAACAATAGTAAAAGTGTCAAGATCTGATGCGACATAGTCTTCCACATCCATCACTTTCTGTTTGGCCACTGGTAATCAACAGTAAAAATGGCCCTATAATGGATGCCTCAAAGGACAAATCTCGGGTTGCCCATTTATACAAACATTGAAGAGGTGTTTTTTGGAAGAGGGTGTCCATTTCCCCTTTGAACATGATACTTTGAAATATTGATGAGACTTTGATTTTCACATAGTAGTGTAACCTTATCCTATTGAATCCATTATTCCTGCAATGTCTGTTTCAACCACATGTTGTGCTTTTTCTATCATTGACATTGCTACCCAGCCGACATCACTGTAGTTTAACAAAAATGCATTTTGAGTGTGACTCTCTATGATGTAGATGTCCAAATTCCCAAGCGCATTTTTGATCCCTTTCAAGAATATCAATCACAAGGTCAAGATTCAAGGTCGAATATTTTCCAAGAAATGGAGAATGATACAATCTTGGACAGAAACTATGATCTTGTTATAAGCTTATGGAGAGGATGTTAACCCACATGAAGAATTGGGTTTGGAGGTGTTCAATGTACGAGCTAACCCAAGTGAACTCTTCCAAAAAAGTCCTAGGCCGAGTGGACTCTTTCGTCCAAAGGAGTTCTACCCAAGTTGGACTCTACGGTCCTGATGAGTCATATCCAAGTTGGACTATGCCGTCTCGATGAGTACTACCCAAGTTGGACTCTTCTGTTTTAAAGAGTCCTACACAAATTCAAACTCTCCATCCACAAAGAGTCTTGCATGGAGAAAGAGTTCTAGTGCAAGAAGGAGTCCAGCATGGAGAAAGAGTTCTAGTGCAAGAAGGAGTCCAGCATGGAGAAAGAGTTTTAGTCCAAGGAGTCTTGCGTGGAGGGGAGTCTTAGTCAGAGAATGAGTCTTGCATGGAGAGGAGTCCTAGTCCAAGTGGATTTGTACTTTCTTTTTTAATTAATTTTGAAATTATTTAAGTTTAGAATTAGTTGGACTCTTAGTATTTGAAGTTGATTCAAATTAGGTTTCTTAGTGTTTTAATTCAGTTGGAGTCGTGTGGGCCTTGCCTATAAAAGTTCACACAGGTTCATTGTAATAGGTAGGCTTTTATTTGATTATTTTATAAACCTGAGAAGAAACTCTTTGTTTTTTAATTCATTATTCTGAATAGAATTAGGTTTAATGCACCTTTGTTAAGTATATAAAAGTGTGCCTTTGATTTCAAGTTAATCTTTGGATAGAGCTATTGTTAGGCGTTCGATTGAATCTATGTTTTCATTTTTTTTAGCACAATTATTAGTTGGGGGTTTATGAAACATGTTTGCTTGAGTTCTTAAAGTATAACACAATTCTCCATCTCGTTTCTTTTTATTTTCTCTATTTCGTATCGCTTTTTGTTGGGTTGCACACCCTATCTTTAATTATTCTATTGAATTTGATTGTATTTTGTGGAAGAATCACATTTTCAAAACCATGTTTCTTGCTTACATACAAAGATTCGTATCACTTTAGGAGTAGCTTGACAACAAGCACATATACCAAACACTGAAACAGATATTTGGTCGACTTACTGTTAGGTACAATAGTCCTCCAATTATGCTTCTCTACTTCGCAGCATCCACAACTTGTCCTCCTTTCACACATACCACCATCTGATTGCTGGTTTCACTTGCACCAAGTTAAAGTAGTTGAGTTATCCAACCATAGTCATTTCAAACTCATCTTGCACGAGTCGTACAAGTTCTATCACAAGGGGCTGATACTAGACCCATACATACAATCATCCCCCATGAGCATGACTACTTAAGGATGGCCATTTGAGAATTTGGGATTTGGGAATCCCGAATACCAAAATCCTGAAGTTTTAAATTTTTTGTAATTTTGAGATTTTGGAATGAGAACGAGATTGCCCGTACCACTCTCGAAATTTTTCAGTCCGGGAATGCGAATGGGCTATTCCCGAACCGAACCCGAATTCTGAATTTTTGAATTTCCAAATTTCCAAATTCCCAAAAATTTTGGAACTTTGGAATTTCAGGATGGGAGCAGGAATGCTCGAACTGCTCCAAAAATCCCGAATGGCCATCTCTATGACTACTTTTGTAAGGAATCCAAAATTTTAATTTGGAAAATCTGAGTTCATTATGGCAGTACAAATTCATTACTAAAATTTGTACTCAAGCCAATCCATTCTTTCTAATGAAACTCAATATATCAATATATATATATATATATATCAAACACAAATACATAACAAATTCTACATGATGTGCCTTACAATTAGTCTGCATGTGTTGACATAAAATTGTTGGTAAACATTTAAACCTATTCTTCATATAAAAAACACGTTCTAAATCTTTAATCCCCTTTAGCAGTCTTATCCTCATCTTCTACAATAACATACACATAAACAAGGAAAAGTTTGTGAGCAATAGCTTAATGAGTCGAAACATTAGCTATTTAAAACACATACAACATACAGGACATAACATAGGACCGCGCAGTCCCTTCGTACATCAAACCGGTGGAACATTTCCTTCCACAACAATTTGCTCCCAATCTCTTAATTGGATACATCCCTTACTCTCCTTATAACTCTACACCCTCACTTATCCACTTCACAATTGGCATTTCCTTACAAGTGTCGCATGTATCATCCATTAAGTATCAACAATACATAGAACGCACACGCATCCACACAATGTCGCCTTCACATATTCATATACACAGATATTGGTCTAATCTTACCCTTCTATCATATCGTTCAGACACACCTACAAACATAAGCATGTCTCACACAATCTCCCATTTTGAAAACCACAATTCCATCACATAATTTCATTTCAAATCATGTCGTAACTCCAATTTAAGACTGAAACTAGAGTAAACTTTCATCACGCAACAGGGGCAAGGGCATACTTTCTACATACTGTAATTTACGATTTAATCGATTTGGACAACACACATCAAGATTTCATCATAAGATTCCTAATTCTCCAAAAAAAACATGCATATAATTCTTCAAACAAATGAAATCGCACATGAAGAGACTCTCATGAATTTGAAAACAATTTACGGAAAATACTAAGCATTTAACACATTTTCCCTTCCACTGTAGGCCGTGGAGTTTTAACTCATCAATTACTTCAGTGAAATCCAATTACACGATTTGTTGTTTTGTTTCCCTTCTCTGTTTATATTTTTCCAGGGATGGATAATTCCTATGGAAGTTTTGGTATAGCCCAATTTATCCCAGCCCAAATCTGAAGCTCAGGCGATGTAGCCCAAGCATAAATCTAACTTGCAAGCCAAAGTTAGAGGCCCAAAGACATAAAACAAATGCCCAACCGAACCATTTACGATGTGAAAAAATGAAGTGTCAAGACATGGTGCAATAAGGGGATGAGTTGTTCCTAGAATTGGACAAATGTCCCAAAATGAAGAAAGGTGTCAAAAAGGCTATCCCTCCAAGTGACAAGTGTCTCCTTCTATGGCCTATAAAAGGAGAGACAAGTTTGTGGATAAAGGAGGAGGACGGATTGTGAGAAAATGGGAGAAAAAGAGAAGAAGGAAATAAAAGAGAAAAAGAGAAAAAGAAAGAAATAAAATGATTGTTGGAAGAGAAAAATTCTTTGAAAGAAATAGGGAGAGAAAAACTCTTGTAAAAGAAAATGTTTGAAAATGAAGTGAGTGAAATCCGGTCAAGAAAGAATTCGGCCCCCAAGAGCGGCCTCTTGACCCCCGAAATTACTTATTTTCAAACAAGTTTCCATAATTCAATTCTTATTCAAAGAGAGGGATTTTCACCCCGAACATATTTATTTATTCGATATTAATTCATTAACCAAGCAGGACAAAATTTGACTATACCATATTGGTGCCGTATGCGGGAATCGATACCAAAAGTCTCTTCCAAAATGGAATCAGGTAACACCTGTTCCCGAGCTGAGAATATCAACGATCAGCCAAAACCCAACCCCAGGAATTACCCGAGGCAAGATCCACCCCATGCGGCTCTTAGTTCGTCTGCGCAATCGACGACTATGGATGCCAATCTTGGACGTTTGATGTTAGAATTTAGAAATAAAATACAAAATAAAATCAAAAATATGTTCACCAACTGCATAGATCGAGATCCCCGCCCCGTTACGTTCACACCCAACTTTCCAACCCCCAATTCCCTCACCCTAAGACTCGACGTACTGATTCATGGGCTCCAATATGGCTCTATGGCAGCAACCCTGATGAAGGAATCTCCAATCACCCACGGGAAACTAAGCGAAGTATGTGGAAAATTCATCCTCCTAGAAGAAATGAGAGCTTCTCCCCGAAATGAAAAAAATTCTTCAGAAACTCGAGCACATGGCAAACTTTGGCATCCTGAAAAAGGACAAAGAAACAATCCACAGAGCAATGTGAAAGGAATTGAGAAAATCAACCGATGGAGAAAATACGAAGAGTACTACATTTCAAGCACCTCACACAGCCATCCTGGAGGCCATTGGACACCTAGAGCTCTTAAACATACACAGGGAGATGAAGCCATTCAAGAATAGAAAATACCCCGAGTGCTATTGTTAGTTTCATAAAGACTACTTACATTCCACAGAAGAATGCCAACATCTGAAAGATGAACTGGAACAATTAGCTCGTGAGGGATACTTAAACGAATGGATGTCTTACGATCCAAACAATCCGGACACGAGGCACCGTCATGTATGGACCCGCAAGGAGGATGAAAGGAACAATGATCCAAAAAGGAAAAAAAAATCTGTATCACATAACCTACTTGGAACTCCTTGATGAAATCAGGAATAAGGTACGTTATTCTCTACGGTGGGACGTAAAAAAAAAGGCTAACAAGTCCGACCCATCAACGGTTAGGTGGCACAAAAGAAAAAAAAGAAAAGAGAAAAGGCTTACAAGTCCGATCCATTAACGATTGGGCGACCCAAAAAATGAAAAAGGCTTACAAGTACGACCCATCAACGGTCGGACTGCCGAAAACAAAAAAATAAGGGAAAAGGCTTACAGTTCAATCCATTAACGGTCGGACGGTAAAAAATGTTACACATGCATTTACGTCTGAATACAGTCCCATTCAAACCCATCTAGCAAAAGGGCCTCTGAGAACTGAGCCGGGGGCTGTAAAGACCATATTAGCAAAAATGCTCAACTTCTCCGGAGAATACAACAACACCACTATAGAGATTTCGTAAGAGTTAGAAGAAAAAGTCAAGAAATCCCTAACTGGAAAGAAGCAATTTGGAAGATCAAAAGCCGAAAAAAAATGTAGCCGGATTCTTTTCCGAAATTGACTACGGGTGGGGGGGGTAAGTGGTATACCCATTCTATCTTGTTGAAATGCTAAAAATTTTAGTTGCAAACTTTGACAAGTAGTTGCAAAGTTTAACAAGGAATATATCACGTTCATATTCGTATGATTCAGTGATGTATGCCTATTTATAGGTGTGTAATTCCTTCAGTTGAATAAGAACAACACAATAGTTTCTCTCTATTTTCAATATGGTATCGGAGACATAAAAACCACTGCCCGCCGCTGTTGGTCACCACCTCAAAACACAGACAAAACCCTTCGTACTCCTCGTCACACTGGTACAAGTCATTTTTTGAAATTTAGCCGGAATCCGTCAAGATATGAAGTTTTTCGTTGTGAGTTTTGAAACTTTTCTGGCAATTTTCGCCACCATCCGGCCTCTCATGCTCCGGTGGACACCACCAGTGGACTCGCGCCGTTGTGTCCGTCCCGGGAGACCTGTCCACACGCCGCCAGACCACCGCCACCACCCCAAAACGCAGAATCTTTGATTTGCTCCCCTCTACTCACTCGTGCTATTGGTTTGTTGATATGAGTTGTGGACTGTTATTTAACATAGTTTGAAACTTGCACTTTATCGATGGAATTGATATTATGTGTCTGATGCGCCACTCTGGGTTCAGAGGCGCGGATAGTATGGTGTGTGGAAGATAGGAGTTTACCTTTTGAATTATTGATTGAGGTTGTGCTTGGAGTTGCTTGCAATGACAAAAA
>JAOWBN010195923.1:0-14620 GCA_028565015.1 Pinguicula moranensis
AACTCAAGGAACAAGATGATTTTAGTCATCCAGTATACATGAAACTAACAAGAGCACAATGCTCTAGGTCACACTAATCTAACAGTTGAGAGGTGTCAGGAGGCTCTGGAAGGGGAGTAGAGTTGTGAGAGGGAAAACATACCTCATCAAACTGAGCATGATAAGAAATATAGAGACATGATAAAGAGAGATCCAGACAATAAACCCCTCATGAGAGAAGCTATAACCAAGGAAAATATAAGGAAGAATGCGAAGGAAAAACGTATGAGGAGTGTAATTTCGCAAAAAAGGAAAGAAATGATAACCAAAAGGATGATAATGATCATATCGACGAGAAGAGACATAGAGCAACCCAAAAGGAGATATACCTGTGAGGAGCAGCAACGACAACCGGTTGATGATGTAGGCTTCAGTAGTGAACGTATCAACCCAATAAGAGAGAGGAACATGAGAGTGAAACAAAAGAGTAAGCCCTATCTTAGTAAGAAGACGATGTTTCCTCTCAGCACGACCATTCTAAGTAAGAGTATAAGGATAAGAAAGTTTATGATGAATGCCATTAGTGCGAAGGTGATTTTTAAAATGATGACCAGTGAACTCAGCGTCACCATCACTCTAAATTTTTTGAATAAATGTGGAGTGTTGTTTTTCCACAAATGCATGAAATGAATAAAAAAATTAATCTCGTGCCTCAAGGGATAAAACCAAGTGAAATGAGAATAGCCATTGACAAAGTTAACATAGTAGCAATAACCATGCAAGGATAAGATAGGGGATGAGCCCCCGAGAACAAAATGTACTAAAGCAAGCGAACGAGAGACATAATTTGGATTTGCTACAACCGATGGCTCTTAGCCATTTGACAAGGAACACAAAAATGAGGTAAAAGATTTTCAGTGCGAACTATAAGAACATCAAGTAAAGGAAGAGGAAACGGTACCAATGTGAGTGATAGGCAACGGAGCACCATTACCGAACACGACACACTGCTCCCACCCACATAGGGAATAGCCTTATCAAGGCGGTTGGTGAAGGAATCATATGAGTTGAGGCATCGGTGTAAACATACCAATCTGAAACAGCCAGAGTGAGGTTGGTAATGTTGGTGGTAGTCCTAGAACACTGGCAGTGGCCCAAAAAAAGATGGCAATGGAGGCCCAGGAAAAGATCCAATTGGAGGAGGCCCATGCTAAACCAACAAACTAGTTTTGATAATTAGACCCAGTAGAAACAACCCCAAATTGAATATGTTGTTGTCATATTTTCAAATACAAAAAGTCAAACAAGTAATAAAGATAATAAATCGAGTGTTGAACCACAAAGATTATAAATGATAAGCACCAACTTTAACTAGTTTGCATGCAATTTGGACGGACAACATTTCGGGTTAAATACTACACTACAAACGGAGACATGAATACAATTTAAACAAGATAAATTCGTTTTTGGTATTTTTGGTTTAATGGACTTGGTTAGAGATCTAAGGCAATGACTTCACCTCTACATGCAATTGTACGGAATTAGATTTCTTCCTTTAAACATTAATCTCTCTAGATAGTAACTCTTCTAATGCGATGCATAGGCATTCATTTCTTGAATTTCATGCCTAAACGTATCAAGAATTTCTACCTTACAAAGTACTCTTTTAATAGGGTCACACTAATCTCTCAAATTTCGTAAGGCCTATTAAGAGGCTTTATACTCGTGAAACCCGTATGCAGTGACACGTTTCCCATGAACACTCATCTCTCAAATCTCATGTTCATGGTACTTGGGATTGGTTTTACCATTTTCTAGCTAGGTTCTCATCTCTCGAATTTCGAACAAAACCTAAGTACTAACGAATGATCGTCAATCACACGTTAGTTTGTAATGAGGTGCAATAAAACCAAGCAACATAAACATTTCATCTAACAACAAAACATTCAAAACCAATCCAACATAAAATACACGTAGGGGATACATCATGCCCTAGAATATGGGTATAGTTCAGAAGCTCCCTTGGCTAAGAAGTCGAGTTTGTAAGAGCTTGATATGAATCCTTGCCGAACTTATGGCAAAACCCCACACCAATTCAAGATTCAAAAAACAAGATCTAAAATGGACGAATTTGCTATGCTTTCGCCTGAAGACAACTTGTATCAACCAACGAGAAGTCACGAAAATTGTAACCGAGAACGCTACCAAATAACCCCCTGAAGATAACCAATGTACCAACCAAGAATTAAGGATAAGTTCTTTAAACCGACGCCACTTGACTCGAAGAGAAAAGATAAGTCAAAGATGGTTTAAAATCAAAAGAGAATACAATTCTCACAATACGTACAAACGTAAAAATTTCATAAACCAATTTGTCTCTCAAGAATCGTCCCCTCCTTATTCATAGGTGAGAGGGCACGGTTTTACTCTCCTAATTCAAGTCTAAAACTATTCTATAAAGACTAGGAAAGAAATTAATTTATCTAGGAAAGAATTAACTAATCTAGAAATCTTTATTTATTTACCAACAAGGTAATTTCCTTCTACTTAAAAACGTGTCTTGTAGCTTCCTTAGGAGTCTTGGTCTTGTAAGGAAGCTTCTTGAATGGACAAAGGAGTGCTGGTTGTAAAGAGAACATCATTCCTTAGGTAAGGAGACAAAATCCCTAAATTGTAGGAACTTTCCTTTTTTTTTTTTCCAATTTTTCCTTTCCTCCTTCTCTTTCCTCCAAGTTTTTAGGTCTTTCTCCATGATGGTTTGGGCCATGGACTTCACCTCTTGGGCTAGACATTGAACCTTAATGGGCCGGGTCTTCTCTATTGGGTCGTGGGGCCCATTTGACAATTTTGGGCCATGGTGTCCAAAAATTCCAAATGTTATATTTTTAGCCCACATTTCCATGAGCTTTCCATTCATGCCATCCTTGAATTTCTTAGCCTTCATCCTTGTGTTAGGCCATCGGACATAATTAGTGGATCATGTTGTTTGACGAGCTTCATGGCTTTCTTGAGTTCATTTCCATCTTCAATGGACATCATGGGCTTGTCCTCTCCATCCTTGGGGTCATGTCCGCCTTGTTTGGGCTTGGGTGCAAATTGGATTGCATCAACATTGAACATAGAATAGTAAGGTGCAGGGGAGAGACAAAGGAAGAGATATGGAGATTAGAGAAGGAGAGGGAGAAAAGACTTGAGAATTGTATTACTTCAAACTTGTTGTTTGTAATCAAAAGTTACATATTTATAGTACCAACAAAACATAACTTTAACTGACTAATACACACTCTAAACTAATTAACACAATCACATTAGCATAAACCAACCGATCATCTTCAAAAGTAGATTGATACCTGGTGCTTCTACACATAACTTCACCAGTCTTCATGCACACGTTCTAGCCTCTCTTCAAACATCACTGGCGCCCTCCCTTTCGCATACGTAGACCTTTCTTCCCTTTCTTCTTCTACCTTACCAGGGGTTGCTGCCACTAGCCGATGAGTCTGTTATATTAATCTCCCTTTTTGAAATCCTTGTCCACAAGGATAAAAAACAGGATAATACTAACATATAAAAGAAACATCTTCACAAGTTGTTTGCTCGGGTTGGAACCTGCCCAATGTATCAGTAACTGCGTGATAGGTCCATTTCTACCTGGTTTCATTCGAGTATCCAACACACTGATGGGATATATACTAAAACTGCCATCAGCTGTCATTGTTGGGGGGATCAACCATATTTACTTCCCTCCTTTTAATTTGTTCCTTCAGAAAGGAAACATGGAAGACTGGATGGATCTTCGTGCCTTCCGGTAAATCAAAGCAATATGCCACTGATTCTATCTTCTCCAGTATCGTATAGGGGAACAATTTCATATTTTTTCTAAATTGAACTGAATTCTAACGGTAAGGGTGAAATTTTGGGAAAACTTGCTCTCCAACGGTATACTGCCTTACAGTCCTTTTCTTATCTGCATTCATCTTCAGCCTGTTTCTTCTCATTAGTAAGTTCTCCTTTAGGAGCTCCTATAAGACTCCCCTCTGTTGACAAAACTCCTTAACAAATAACACATTAGGATTAGGCAAGAGTGATGCAGTAACTAGTATGCATCATAAGCATACAAAGCCTTGAATGGGTTATGCGAATACTGGCATGGTAGGAAGTATTATACCAAAACTCCGCGTGTGAAATCCATCTACTCCAAGAATGAGGCTTCTGTGAACACATACATCGAAGATAGGTCTCAAGGCAACAATTCACTCTTTCAGTTTGTCCATTAGTTTGCGGTTGATTTGTAGAACTCATGGTTAACCGCACTTCTGTCGGTCTCATCAATTTTATCCATACCTTGCTAGTAAAAATCTTGTCCCTGTTGGAAATTATCTCAGTAGGCATATCGTACATTCTGTATATTTGATCTAGGAATAGTCAGACAACCATTTCAGCAGTTAGGGGTGTGACATTAATAGGAAGTGGGCATACTTGCTATCAACCACCACACGGATAACATTCTTTCCATCTGACTTATGCAAGCCTTCAATAAAATTCATGTTGATACTAGTCCATTGTGTCGTTGGGATGTTCAGGGGCTGGAGTAGGCCAGCATTTGCAGAAATATCAGGTTTATTCATGACACAGACTTCACAGCTATTCACCCATTCTTCTACATCTCTTTTCATGCAGGGCCAATAGAAGTGTAATTTGATCTTGTTCAAAGTGACTAGGATTCCAGAATGTCCTCCATATGGTGAATCATGTTGGAGCTTCGTGGTCCTTTGCCTCAGTTTTGCACATTTACCTACACATATCTTGCCTTTGCGCCTCAGTAAGCCTCCATGAAGCTGGTATTCAAGATAGGAGGTAGGATCTATTATCTTTGCCTGAATGATATTCATCAGCTGGGAGTCATGACTATAGAGTTTATTACTTCCTCAATCCACTCAGCTTTTCTGGTGGATATGTTATAACAGTTGGCTTGTACTTTAGTTCCAAACCTAGATAGGGTATCAACCACCTTATTTTCTGACCCTCTTATATTGCACTGTGTAGTCTAAGACTAACAATTTTTAGTTGTCATTTTTTGTTGTAGCATGGTGTTCAACATCTACTTAAGGATATATTTGAGAGTTTACTTATCCATCATAATGATGAAAGTTTTGCCTTGTAGGTAACCATTCCACTTCTTTACGACTAACACAATAGTTAGAAATTCTTTTTCATATGTAGATAGTGCTTATTGTTTTTGCCTGAGGGCTAGGCTATAGTAAGCTATAGAATGGTCATTCTGAGATAGAACAACTCGTATTCCTTTATCACTAGCGTCTGTCTCTACCACAAATGTCTACTGGAAGTCAAGGAGACATAAAATTAAAGTAGAGGACATAACCTTTTTCAGTAGGTTCATGGTTTGTTCTGCTTCCTCATTCCAATGGAATGCGTCCTTCTTCAATAGTTTAGTTAATGGCTTACTGATTATGCCATAGTCTTTAATGAACTTACGATAATAACCAGTAAGTCATAGGAATCCTCTCAATGACTTCAGGTCAGTAGGAATAGGCCATTCAATCATGGACTGAACCTAAGTTGGATCAGTTGCAACTCCATTGTGTGAAATAGTATGTCCTAGATAGTCAATGTACTTGCACCCAAAAGAATATTTGGACTCCTTAGCATAAATTTTGTGCTTTCTCATAGTCTTCAACATGGTTTCCAAGTGAGTTAAGTGCTATTCACACCCCTTGTTGTACACTAGAATGTCATCAAAAAACACTAGCACAAATTTTCTAGGAAACTCGGAGAATACTTGGTTCATCAAAATCTAGAATGTGGCTGGTGTATTGCATAAGACAAAGGGTATAAACACAAATTCGAATTGCCCGTGATGAGTGATGAAGCTGTTTAGGAATATCTATCATTCTGATCTGGAAATAACTTGATCTCATGTCTAACTTGTTGAAACAGGTTGCCCCGTGTAGCTCATCCAACAGCTCGTCAATGACTGGAATAGGGAACTTGTTCTTCTTCTCAAGACTGTGAAGGTATCTACGGTTCACACACATGCGCCATACCCTATCCTTCTTCTTTACTAGCAACACTGTCGAAGCAAATGGACTATGACTCTTACGGAACAATCAAGTATCTAGGAGTTCTCCGACAATCTTCTTTATGTCATCTTTCTAGTAATATGGAGTAAGGAATGATACTTGCTTTCTAGCTGCAACCCATGGGATTAGTGTGATATTGTGCCCAACTCATCTAATCAAAGGTAGGCAGGTAGGATTTGGAATTCGGAAATGGTCATTTCTTATCTGAGCCACAAAAAAATTTGGAAGTGATGTTTGATTTTCGATCCATTCCATATTGTTATTCGAAATTCAGAAATCGAAAATTCAGAAATTTGGAATTTTCGAACAGTAATAAAAATTAAAAAAAATAGTATTTTGGAAATAAGATCAATTTTGCTTTAATCCATCCATTCCCGACAATAGCATATGCAAGAGTAGGTAGTGATATGATATTTCCTAAATCCAGAAAGAAAAGGAACTATATGAAAAACAAGGGATACTCACAAAAATTCAACAAATATAAAAATTTCAAAACCCTAAAATGGAGCGTCGGCGGCCGGAGCTAGCTATGTGGAGGGAATGGATGAATACTGGAGCGCAGGACCAGAGTGGGCTACGTGGTGGCTTCAAAACTGAAGAAGAGCTTCACTCGCGGTCGGCGTTGTGTTGACGAGAAGAACCGAGAACTATTTTGAAGAATCGATTTGACTGAAATGAAAAATCAATTAGGCTGAAGCATAATTTGGAAATAAAAATGAAATGATGTTGTTTTAATAACTAACAAAACTACGTCATTTCAAAAATATTAAAAAATGTTTGGAATTCTGAAATTTCCGAATTCCAAACTATTGTTAGTTAGTAACCTAGAGCACCAATCAGCTAATGGTGCGCTTATTAGTTTTATGTATACTAGGGGTGTCCAACGGTCTTAGCGATAGCGGTAAGCCCTTCACCGCTTCCGCTTCCGCTTCCGCTAAGTTAACGGATTTGAAAATTCCATCCGCTTCCGCTAACCGCTATTCCACTTCCGCTACTTTCACTAACCGCTATTCCGCTTCCGCTAACCACTATTCCGCCATTCCGCTAACCGCCATTCCGCTTTCGCTACTTCCGCTAAGATAGCGGTAGCGATAGCGAAATCCGCTAATTCCGCTAATAAATAAATGCTTAGCAGCCTATGGATGATTTATTTTTTCGACAGTTTATCAAATTCTTACAATCTTTTATAACTTTTTCAGCAAATTAAACTAGTACATCCAATGAATCAAAGATTTAAATTTTCTGCTAAGACAAGTAGTAGAAACACGAGCTATAAAAGAGTTAAAGCAGTGGCAAATACTCAAGTTATATTAATAAGAGACTGCTGATAAGAAAATAACAGATTTCTTGAAACAGCCACCTGTAACAGACAACAATAAATTAATCAACATTTTTCAACATTTCAATTGTCCATTCCACTTGTTGATATCAACGCAAAACTAGTCCAACAACATAATTTTTTCAAGTTTCAACAACAAAACAAACAAGCAATCCATTTTTCATTACAGATCCAGAATGAATATTAAATTGTAAGTCATGACATGAGTTCCTGTGGAACCTGATTCAACTCTGCAAAGCCAAAGACAGAAGTTGAAGTAAAGTTAAAAGTAAAACATATGAAGTTTGAAGCAAGTTAATAGGTTTTCGAGTTACGAAGACTGAAATTGAAAGTTGAAACTGAAGAGCGGTCGGTCGGGCTTTAAACATATATTCTCAAATCTCAATTCTCAATCTGAAATTGAATAGCTCGGCCTGAATTTATATTTAATATATATATATATATTTTTAAAGTTAAATAATAATGGTACTAGCGAAATTAGTCACCGCTATCGAAACCGTTATCGCTTCCGCTAGCATAGCGGAATGCATTTTGTTCGCCGCTTCCGCTGGACACCCCTAGACGAGAGAATCGTCCGCTCCGCCAAGAAATTTTTTTTTGACAGAAAATGTCGAGATCGAAAAAAATCCGACCTTTTATACATTAAAAAAAATTGGGCTAACAAATGAACGGGCTTTATTGTGTAAGCCATGGGCCGTCATTTTATGATTGGGCTTAATATGACTAAAGTCAAGTTTTTTTTCGATTGGGCTGCCAATTTTGTATTGGTTGGGCCATAATAATAAAATAAATTGGCCCACTTTAGTCATTGACGAAAAAAAATTCTAGTCTTCTTTGGGCCGCCTGTTTTCGCGCCCCAACAGTTTTTATTTGTTAAAAAACTGAAATAGAGGCCCAAATAAGCATTTATATGTTAAATGTATTTAATTGTGCATGAATTAGAAATTATTTATTTGATTTGTGCAATTAAATTTATATTTCTTGGTATGCACAATTAAGAATTAAAATTATTTTGCTTAGTGCAATTTAATTTGTAGCATGTATGAATTAATAATTATTTTTTATTTGCTAAGTGTAATTTAATCCCAAAGTATGCTTATATTCATTATGTGAATTAGGAATTAATTTATTAGAGAATATGTTTCGAACTAATAACATTAATGAAAAAATTATTAACTACGTGTTAATAATTAAATTATGATCATCAAAATCTCGGATTGCCATAATTATCCCAAATTTTAAAAGAGATCCGCGTTAATCGTGCTTGTGTGGGGTTGTCTAGGGCTGGTTGTTAAGTGAGGCCTATGTAACTCCACCAGAAATTTGGATCCTTCACGAGGAATGATAGTACTATCTAGGCAGTGATTTCCCAAAAATTTAGTAAATGAATCCTACTTGGGTACATACCGAATCGATTAAGGATTACATCTGTACCAAGTCAGATACTTTTGATAATTTCGAAGTTTTCTTTTAATTATGTATTAAAAGAAAATTAGATTGTTATGTGTTAACAATTTAATTTGTGCCAATCCGTTTGGCTAAAACAAATTAGAAGGTATACCGAAATTATACCAAAGATGCTCCACAGCAAAAACCCAAGTGACCAATTATGTTTTGGCCTGTATATGTTACTATGTGTTTTTGCTTCATATTGAAATTAGTTTTTCCTTAGGATTTTGATTATATAAAGCGTGATGATTATGAGCTTAACAAAATTTTCGAACGTAATATATAATTCAAATTTCCTAAGAAAAATCTAATCTCGAAATTGTGCCTTATGCCCTTAAAATGTATATGTAGGAAAATGGTACCCCATAGTCTGGTAAACGAGTCCTCTTCCACTGATACATTACCTGGATTGAACTATGACATCTAGTCCAGGAAGATTCAGTATCTCCTAGACACAACAGATGTTCTAAGATGCAAAACCAATCTACGCATTGTAAGTCACCTGCTGCGTCAACTGAATACGGGTAGGATCGAAATTTCTGAGGTCAAAGAAGTCATCAATGAGATACGTTCAATTGATGATATGGAAGACAGAGGATGGCTTCCTTCTTCATCTTTGATGTCTTATGATATGGTTATTAAGACATTCGCTGATAGTCAAGTACCTCGATGAGCTTGAGAACGAAAGCTGCGAGCTTCCACCCCCCACCCAAGATTTCTTCTACTCATGGGAAAAATCCTAAGTGTAGCAAGAAGTCTGGCAAATCAGTGATAAAACCTCAGAAACCTGCCACGAAGGTGAAAAAGAATAACAAACAACCTTCCCGGGCACACGGCCCAAAGAATATAGCGCGTCTGAAGTGCTATAATTGTAAAAAGAAAGGTCATTTCTCTCGGGACTGTTCTGAGGTACCTTTCACTCCTAATAATCCTATAGTACACGTTTGCTCCTATGCATTAGCTTCTGACACCTTTCCTAAGTGGATTGTTGATTCAGAAGCAAGCTAGTACGTAGTGAATGACCGTGTTGGATTTATCGAGTTTCATCGTTGCAGCGCTGGAACTCGAAGCGTTACTATGGGCAACGTCAGTGAAGAAGATGTCATTGGTATTGGCACCTACAAGCTATTGCTTCGTAGCGGGAACACACTGCTGTTGCACGATACTATTTATGTACCGAGAGTTCGATGTTGTTTGTTTTTTGTCGTTTCATTGGTACAATTGGGTTTTTCGTTTAAGTTCCACCGGAGTGGATTGAACATTGAGTTCGGTGACGACATGTTCGGTCATGGCTCATATAAACATGATTTTTGCATCCTTGGTGTGGATGATATTTATGATAATGCATCCCTTGCCTTAGTTTCTAGTACTAATCTTGATTCCGAATCTGTTAAATGGCACGCTAGACTTGGTCATATTGGCCAAAATAGGTTGAATAGACTTGCAAAGTGTGGTCTATTGAACTAACTCACAAAGGCTAAGTTGTCGGTATGTGAACCTTGCTTAGCTGACAAGGCTAGCAAGAAGCCTTTCGGTAAGGCTTCTCGAGCACCAAGTCCATTAGAATTAATCCATTCCGACATTTGTGAACCTATGAGCGTGAAAGCACGCCATGTGGCTTCTTATTTCATCACCTTCATAGATGACTATTCACGTTTCGGACACGTGTATTTGTTGTCTAACCATTATGAAGCACTTGATGTGTTCAAGCGCTATATGCTGAAGTAGAGAACCAGTTGGATAGAAGAGTTAAGATTCTTCGAACCTATCGCGGTCGCGAATACCTTTCTGATATGTTCAAATGATATTGTGATGAAAAGAGCATAGTAAGACAACTTACCATTCCTTATACCCCGTAACAAAACGGTGTTGCAGAACGTAGGAATCGTACCTTACTTGTTATGGTTAGGTCTATGATGGCACAAGCCAACCTATCCATTAATTTTTGGGGAAATGCGTTGTTCAAGGCAACATACATCCTCAATAGAGTACCAAGTAAGAGTGTGCCCATTACTCCGTATGAGTTATGGAATGAAAGGAAGCCAATATTGGACCATATGCGACCATGGAGTGCGGCAGCCTATGTGCATAACCGAATCCATCAGCATGAAAAACTTGGTCCAAAAGCAACCAAGAAGGTGTTTATTCGGTATCCCGAACATTCAAAAGGTTATGTGATGTTCGACGAACACCCGAATGGGGGCATGACTGAAATTGACAGTCGAAATGTCGAATATGTCGAATTTCTTGAGGATCAATTCCCAACTATCGAAAAAATAAAACAGGATGGTCAGTTGTATTAGTTGCAACAAGATTCATCACTATCTCTTGGTGTAGGGGAGAATATGCTTCAAACAACCAAGAGTAGTGAAATCCCACCTATTCGAGGTGGGAAATTGCCACATAAGGATGAAAGAGAGTTAAGTCCTCCACATTTCATGCCTAACGAAAATGAAGGTCAACATGAAAGAAAGGTAAGTCCTCAAATGCCTAGAAACGAGATCAGTTCTCCCAATTTAGGCAATGCCAATGTGATAACGAGCCCCACGAACCATAGGGTTAGTGGGAGCATCCATTCTCACACCGTCAGCCCCACGAGACAAAGGGCTAGTGGGAGTAGACCCATAACTAGGCAAGTAGAAGGTCCTATTATCCAAAGGAGTGAGCACGGAAGAATTCATCGATGATACTTTCAGATATAGGAAAACATATTTTTTTGTGCTCCTTTGGAGGTAGAAGAACCCACCTCTTATCAAGAGGCTATGGACTCACCCGATAGAAAAAAATGGTTAAGTGCCATGAAAGATAAAATGGACTCGATGCAAACGAATGAGGTTTGGAAACTTGTTGATCTACCACATCGCCGAAAACCAATTGGATGCAAGTGGGTATTCAAAATTAAGCGCGGTGCGGATGGATCAATCGAAAAGTTCAAAGCCCGACTTGTGGCAAAAGATTTTACCCAAATCGAGAGTATAGACTATGAAGAGACATTTTCTCCTGTGGTGAGGATTGCTTCATTCGTCTACTTCTACCCTTGGTTGCCCATTTGGATCTTGAACTATTCTAAATTGACGTAAGACTACATTCCTCAATGGAACACTTGAGGAAGAGATCTACATGGATAAACCTGTTGGGTTTGTCTCAGCAGGATAAGATGACAAGGTATATCGTCTTAAAAGATCTATATATGGACTTAAACAGTCTTCCAGATTGTGGTACTTCAGATTTCATAAGCTCTTTACTTCTTATGGCTTCACCATGATAGATGAAGATCACTGCGTGTATGTACTAAAGACAACGGAAGGAATAATGTTACTCTCCTTATATGTCGACGATATGCTACTGGCTGGAAACAACATGAGAATGAACAACGCCACCAAACAGTGGCTATCCTCCATCTTCGAGATGAAGGACATGGGTAAAGCTAGGTATGTTCTAAGCGTGGAAATATGCATAAATTGTTCGAAGAGAATGTTGGGTTTGTCCCAACATACATATATAAACAAAATCTTAGAGCGATTCAGGATGCATTACTCTAAACCCGTTGATACCCCTATTGATAAGGGTCTGGCACTAAGCCTCCCAATACCCTAAAATAGATAAAGAAAAGGAAGAAATGAGCAATGTTACCTATGCAAGCGCTATATGGAGTTTGATGTACGCTATGTTTTGTATACGGCCAGACATCTGTTTCGCGGTTGGGTTGGTGAGCCGTTACCAAAGAAACTTGGGGCCTGCCCATTGGCAAGCAGTCAAGAAGATTTTCCGTTACCTTCGTGGAATGGCCGATCTAGTTCTATGTTATCAAGGGGGAGACCTGCGTCTAAAGGGATTCAAGGATGCTTATTGGGGAGGCGACCTGGACGAGTCCAAGTCAACTTCTGGATATGCTTTCATCATAGGTGGAGGAGCTATATCCTTGTGTAGCTAGAAGCAAGACTGCATCACTTTGTCAACCATGGAAGCAGAATATGTCGCGTGCAACGTAGCCGTGCAAGAGGCACCATAGCTCAGAAGTTTCCTGCAGTACCTCGATTTAACTTCGAGACCCGATGATCCTATAGAGCTTAACTGTAACAATACTGCAGCAATTCAGTTCGCTAATGATCCAAAATTCCATAGGAAGACAAAGCACATCCAGAGACGCTACCACTTTGTTCGAGACGATGTCAACAAAGTGGAAATAAACATCAAGTATATTCCTACCGATAAGATTATCACTGATCCAATGACTAAACTCATTCCTAGAGATTTGTTTAGAGCTCATGTCATGAGTCTAGGATTACGTAAGGACATGATTTTATAACAATTGATTATGAAATGAAATTTACGTTTTCTTTCATTTGAGCAATACTCGCGTGTATGCAATCAATTAATAAGGCACAATAAATATCACAAAAAGGTTAATGATTGGCCCCATCACACGGAAAATCGCCATTATGCTTGCGTAGCATGAAGGATGAGACTGATAAATGTTCTGAACAGTCGCTTCAGAAGGTCTGAAATGAGATTTTAAGTTAATCGAATGTGAAATGTCTGAGTTTTCACATTAAAGCTTTAAAGATGAATGTAGAGGATAAAAATTAAGTGTATTTATCAATGGCTACGATTCGCATGGCATAAGTGAGTGACATGCCCACCTAAGTGGGAGTCATGCCATGACACACATATCATACTGTGTGTGCTACAAAATGACCTTATGAAAATGAAAAAATAATTCTCTGATTGTCATTATGTGATCACATGAACATACGCTTGCACACTTAGATGTTACTCTTTGACTTAGAGTTATGGCTTGAAGTTGAGGCTTGATGCTACTACTTTAGTATGTCATCCAAGGGCTAGGATCTATATAATCCAGCGAACCATGTTAGAAAAGCAGTCGAGTTGATACGGATGGTCATTAGTGTCTAAGGAATAATCTTTTTAGATTCACCATATTTGCAATGGCGGTTACATTAAGTATGTAACCAAATACTGTATAGCTTAAAGGGATACGTAGCTATCGGCGATGCCAATAGGGTTTGGGGTATCGTCTCTTTGAAAGTGTCATCTTAATTAGATGATGACTTAATATGACAATAATAGTTACTTTATGGTCGTACAACTCATTTCTTGTATGAAGCATCGAGAAATTTTGAAAACTATATTTTGTAATACGGCTTATGTAGCCGAGTGAGAGTTATTAGACAAAATATATATGTTATATGTCTAATTGAATTAATTGTGGTAATTGATTTTTTTATCACCTAATATTAAGAATTCTAATTAGAGTAGAATTCTACTATCCTAATTCCTAAATATGAGTAATTATTTGTTAATTACCTAATATTGAGAGTCCTTATTATGGTTGGATTCTGCCACCATAATTAGAGTTGGACTACAATCCCTCCCTATAAATAATAGGGCGTTTAGTATGCTTATTTACTTACACCATTATTCATATTCTCATGTGTTAAAACTCAGAAACATATATACAATTTCTCTCGAATTGCAGCCTTATCATCTGCGAATGCGGAGATCTGAGTTTGTGGATTAACAAGAAGACTCTGGTAAACTCTTGATCGTGTTTGTGATATAATCAACCAGAACAGGAGTTCGTGGATTAACAAGGAGACTCTAGTAGACTCCTAATCGTGTTTGTGATATAATCAACCAGAACAGTACGGTTCTATACGCTTCCGCATTAAAGATACGAATTCGTTGTCATATTTATTCATTATTAGATTTGTCTACTTAGGTCTACAGT